>NNCF01126791.1:205104-238608 GCA_002313205.1 Laupala kohalensis
CCACATAGTCATGCGCAGTTTGTAACTGCTTTTCTGACGAAAAATTCATTAATTTATTCATTGTTTATTTCATCTACCCTAAAAACCTTCAGGATACGGTCTTCTTACAGGGTAAAATTACACACTGCCACATAAAGGAATTAGAATGATCACGGCTCTATTTAATAACATCCTACACATATTAATCAGTTCCCTGTACAAAGAAATGTAGTGCAAATTATTTTTGTCCTTAAACCAGGTACTCTGCGGAAGCCTCGTATCATCCTATTAGCCTTCTTCCAGTTTTATTCAAAGTGTTTGAAACTACTAGCTGATAAGCTCAGACACAGACAATAATGTCGTTCCAGGCCATTTATTTGGATTCCGTCATAAAGCCAATTGAAAAGATTAATACTTACATATAAACAGCCATTCTGCAGTATTACTATACGTCACCCAAACATTTGATAAGGTGCAGAACGAAAGGCTACCATACAAGTTAAAACGTTTCACCCTCAGTCGTTTCTTGACATCTTAAAATTATGCTTAACAAAACGCATATTACAAAAGAAACACAATCCCAAAATGAATAATGAGAACTTTTCCTACTAGTTCCTGAAGTGTCTTAGGACCGATCCTGGACTTACTCTTCATCTTAGATATTCCAGAAACCAAATATATAATCATCGCCACATTCGCTGATGATACGGCTGTATTGGCAGCAGATGATGATCCGCTGCAACCATCCAGGCTTTTACAATATCAACATGGAATGCTAGAAGTATGATTGCAGAAATGAAAAAAATGAATGAAATCAAGTACACTCATACAACTTCACCGCCTGTTATATGTATATAATGGAACTTTAGGGCTCGCCAACACAACAAACGTGCCACTCCATTACATTAAATAACACCGTCATTCCAAGAACTGTAGCTATACGGTACTTAAAAATTAATCTCCACAGACTACTGATTTAGAAGGTGCTCATTCAAGCCAAAAAGGCGAAATATAAAATTAGAAGAAAACTGTATTGGCATATTGAAATTCATTCTAAATTGCCTTTAGAACACAATGTCACCAATTACAAGACAATTATAACGCCCAGATTGATATATGGAATACAAACCTGAGTTATTCCTAGCTGCTCTAATCTGTCAATCCTACAGCGCTTCCAGTCGAAAGTTTTAAGAACCAATACATCCGCTCCCTGGTAAGTTACTAATACTAAATTACATTAGGGCCTATGTGAACAAATTATCGAAGGAAAAATAAGAGAAATCATCCTTAATTATCAAAGAAGATTGGAGATATATTCCAACCATCTTTCTCCTAACCTCTAATACAACAACACAGCATTAACTCGGCTAACCAGAATATCTTTTCTAGATTTACCCAACCTCCAGACCTGAAGTTCCCTATGACAAAAGTAATCTCTGTCGTGGTTTTATAACTAAATACGGAATTTTTGACAATATTTTCTTCTTTAATATAGTTCTGCAAAGAAGATCTGAAATGTACCAAGGGGATACTTTTCAGACTATTACTTCGTTGTATGTGTTTGACTTGGTTGTAATATTTATTTATTATTCATTATAAAATAGATTAAAATTACATTTAATACAACGAAAAAATTACGAAATTACAATAATGTAGAAAAGTAGTCATGAGGTCAGTCTTGTAGTTAGCGGAAGAGGTAGAGTACGGCATCAATAAGATAATTCCGATGATCCTGTTTGTGTTGTGGACAGACAGAGCTCTCACCAAAATAATCTTTCTAAGGGCCCAAAAATCTAAACTTAGTCGCACCCACTCTTGCAAATGATTTCACTTTCTGCCCCCTGTCGAGGCATCTGTGTGTTTCACACTTATTTCTTATTCCAATTCTTGTTGTGGATTATTGATCTGTACTTTGAAAAATGAGAAAATTCACATAAAATATTTTAATCTAATGCACATGGTCTTAAACAATTACTCCTCGAATAAAAAATGTTAGTTGCATTGGACTGTGATATGCAACTTGGAACCAACCCGCATTTTAATCTCTTAAAGTTATAATTTATAAATATATGACCAAATCTACCAATGAGATTAACAGAAATACTTGTAAACTGCAAATATTTGTAATAAACAATTAAATGGGAAATTATTAATCAAATCCTTTGTTAAAATTCGGTTTCCTCAAAATAAGTCGATTGTGGGTTGGCTCCTTGATGTCCCATTTTAAACTTCGAATTGTAGAGGTACACGACGTAGGTCGAAACGAACTCATCTACAAATTATTTCCATACGATGTGTGAGTTGAAATCCCCTGATCTGAAAAGTCAAAAAATTATAAATCAGTTTATTCACCAGAAAATGTAAAAAGTAGTTTTGGCTGGATTCATACTGTGAATGGATTGGGTTAGTATTGCAACACCCTATATAGCGACAAATGAATTTTATTTCCATGCCAACATGTATTTTCAAAAATATGGGCCTAAGGAGAATGGAAATCCTTTATTACCAATATTGTTGTGTATTGGTATTAATAGCATTAGTATTAATACTTTTGCTACGTGAAGTGGGAAAAGAAATCAATCCGGATGTTCTGGAGAATGCCTTCTGAATGGATTTTATTTCTGATCGTATATAAAATGTAATTTTACGTCTTATGTCGTGTCATACGTCTTCTAACTGAAATATTTTTTGTAAACCCTATACCAAAAACGTCGTATAAATTTCAAACATGATTGTCCCATAAGATGATTGGTTTCATTAAGGACATGCATCGTTCAAATATTACTTACTATTTCGCACCTACCGAAGACCATTACCGACGTAAAGAACAACTTCGCTTTTGCCTTGATTGTGAGTGAGCGATAAATCCGAATCGATGTATCTCAGTTCCGTTGGAAACGCTTTAGACAAGGTTGACACAGCAGAGAGTATCTGAAAGGATGGACGCATCAAGGCGTGAAACAGCTCAAAGCTCAACGTTGCGGGAAAACAGATGTTGTTCTCATTGTAAACTGAGTTCTTTCTTCTATGAAATTAGAAAACCACAGCCAATTAGAGTAATACAGTAGCACGATCGCTGCATTCTCACATAAAACTGGAGAAAGGAACTTGTTAACTCCTTCTAGTGAATAGTGCAACAACGGAAACTCACGTGTACTTTTTTCAGAGCAACTCAACTGAATCTACACAAATGAATTTTCCTCATAAGTCAGTCGGTTATAAGGGAGAGTAAACATTGCCAGAAATATCGACAAACATGGAATCATAATTGCTCTGTAATTGTACTGTGAAAGTGAGAAGAATTTTCTTTCATTAACTATAGAGCTCGTATCACCACGGAACTAGTGATACCGCTTACTTGCGGACTAAAATGGTTCTTAATGAACATACAGTGCGCGATTTTAAATAATATTTATTTTTGGAATAAATCATACGCGTATTTTCTATTCATGAAGTCAATATTGATGAAAATGTGAAAATAACGTAATACAAAAGCAGTCTACAATTTTTTTAGACTTGTTGGCTTTTAATATATATTACGACGATAATTTTATTTTATTAATATTTTATTGTAACTCACTTTTATTTCTGGCTATTGATGGGATGGACCCTCACTTCCGATGGGATGGACCCTCACGACATGTCATCATCCACATCAGATTGCAAAATGGTTCTTTTTGCTGATGACACTAATTTACTATGTAAACACGCCAATGCTCAAAACGTTTTGTCTAACCTTTCGACTTGGTTCCATGCAAATCGTCTCATTGTAAACACTGACAAAACAGTGTCTATGTCATTTCACAATAGTATCACAAAATCTTTACCCCAGGTTTCTCTTTCTTTAAACGGAACACAATTAAAAACTGTTACGAATACAAAATTCTTAGGTCTCCATATTCAAGACAACCTCAAATGGAATTGTCACATTGACAATCTTAATTCCCAATTAAGCCATCTGTGTTACGCATTCCGAATCTTAGTTAACGCAGTTAGTTCACGTATTTCCCGTTGCGTGTATTTTGAAAACGTTTACTCCCATTTACGTTACGGCATTACCTTCTGGGGTAATTCCGGTCAGAGTATTCAAACTTTCAGAATTCAGAAGAGGATAGTTCGGATAATTTGTAAATCTCACCCCCGAAACTCTTGTAAACCTTTATTCAAGGAATTAAATATCTTAACACTTCCCTGCATTTATATTTATGAAACAGTCGTGTTTGTTAAGACCGAATTACTGAAGTGCCACCCTTTCTTTATACGAAACACAGTCTCGTACACGAGCACAATACTCGCAACAGTAATAAAATTCATCGCCTTAGTGTCAACCACTCTTTGCCAAAAAGGACCTTATCATTCGGGAATCGATCTATATAATTCCCTGCCCAAGAATATAAAAGACATTATGAAATTGAATATCTTCAAATCCGCGGTTAAAAACTACCTCCTGCACCAGTGCTTCTACACTGTAAAAGAATTTATTGATTTTAACAAAAGTTAAATTCGTCTTGTGCTTTATCACGCCATTGCTGTAGTACTTTTTAAACAACTTATAACAATTTCAAAAACTATTTTCTTGCATGATTGTGTTGTCGTATGGCTCATATTAATTTAGTTTTATGTGTACTCAACTTTGGCACGGTTGTGTACATTAATTCTGTAGCCCCATCCTGGCCCGGGTTTTTCTCCGTTTTTCCTTCGGGTAGAGGCGGATTTCTTATACAGGTTCTCTAGGCTTTGTCTAGGGGCGTGTTTATTGTAACAATAAATCGTGAATTTAGTGTTTTTTCAACTCTTATGATTTTTAAACACTATACTCAGAATAATCTATAGTTCGATAATAACTTGTACATGTAAATTTACAAACATATTTGCGTTAAATTACAAACATATTGACATTATATATGTATTATAACTCGCAGCTAACTTTTTATCTTATCTAGGAACTTTTGCTGAAATTTTTGAATCCGCCTCTGCCTTAGGGCCCTTGATCGGAATTGATGGGATGGTCCCTTGCTTGCTTCCGGAGAGTAAATTAGTTTATTGTCCTCCACGTGGTCATACGCAGTTTGTACTGTTTTTTGACAATAAATTTATTTATTTATTCATACGATAGTATAGACGTTTAATTTTATTAAGGTCGTCTTTCTTCTCGCGTTAACTATGTTCCGGGTTCTTGCCGAGCGGGTAACTAACAAAGTTTTCACTAATTCCGATCGATAGATCTTGCTGTGGGTCAAGTTGTTGGTAAATCCGACTAACCGGTTTACAAGTCATACCACCATCCACCCCTTCTAATCCGCACCATGTAGAACTAACAATAGCTCAAGTTGTTTTAGTATTGATGGATCTTGCACCTTTTACCACACATACCGATCGAATAGGGTAACTCTCGGAAGCAAACCGTTCGAAGTTGCCATTTTCGCGAAAATTTACTATGAAATACTCAATGACGAGAATGCAGGGGGCAGTGATAAGGGTTGTGTACAAAACACCAGATTGCCGCGCAAAATATCACAACGCAAGATTGTGTTTCATTCAGAAGCGGACTGAAAATGGAAGAAACTAAAAGGAAACATTAATTGGAAAATCAAACACTTATCAGGTAATATTTTTTGGGGAGAGTGGGGTTATAAGATGCAAATGGGATACTGAGAAAAATATACGTTTCTCTTTCCTGACCTCCCTTGGTCACCTCTGGTTCTTTTCGATCCCGACGCCATTAGGGCTAGGGTATCTTCCATTTTCCTACCTCGCCCCAGGGGTCTAACATCTAGTAAGTACGTGTTTGGCGAACACGGGGCCCCGAGCTGAGTCTGGCAGTACTTCCACTTACTTGTGCTAGACTCCTTCCTTTCTCTTTCCTGACCTCCCTTGGTCACCTCTTGTTCTTTTCGATCCCGACGCTATTAAGGCCAGGGTATCTTTCATTTTCCTCATTCCTCTCATTTTTTGTCCCCCCTCATGTTATGTACCCCCTTCATTTGATGTATTTTGTGAGATATGTTTTTGTGTGTTGTAGATCAGGAGGGTTTTTAGTGGGTAGGGTTGAATCATTCGACGAGTCCCACATGCGGGGAGAGTCATATTGGCTCTCCCTAGTGCGTAACTGCATTTTCCCTACCTGTACAAGTTTTTCGGGCTCCAATGACCTTTGATGTCGACATAAGCCGTAAAGCCCCACACACACAAAAAAAATACGTTTTTTGTTATGTGAAAGGAGGTCTTAGATTTTGTCACCTAAAATTATACAAAGAATTCAGTTTGAATCTAAATATTTCTATGATAGTAAAATAAATAGCTAAACTTTTTATCTACAATAACTCAAATATGATTCTCTTTTCATAATGTTAATATGATACAACAGTATCATCTTACCAGCATATTGAAAATCAATTATTAGAGTCAGAACTGGAACCTTACATACATTTATGTATTAGGATGTAGGCCCGATGTTGCACAGAGAAAAGTTTTCAGTTGTACGAAAAGCAGACCAATGCTAATCAGTTATTCAACTGTGTTCATTCACAGTTAATACATAACACAGTGCATAAACAGTAGGTATATAATATCTTGAGGCCAACATAGTAAGGTAAGGCACCAAATAAGGTTTATTAAAACATGAGTAATAAATTAAGTTTTATTTAATTAATGGTTTAATATGGAAAACAATGTATGATAATGACCACCAAAAAATATGATTATTTAGGAAGTGTTGTACAACACTTCTCATTGAAGACCTGACAGCATTGATTCGTTCACTTATTGACCAGTTAAAATTACCTCTTTGGTAGTGGAACTATCCAATGAATTGAGCGTTGTGAGACAATCTACCCTTAACAAACATATATTATTCGAGTTATGCTATCCTGCCGGTAAGAACGCTGGTGAAAGACACTATTAGCAAGACTATTTTATTTATGTCGATATGTGTCAGATATTACTTCCCTCTATCTGCTATTTGAAGACGTTTCACTCTGCTTCACACTTAGCATTAACAATATAAAGAGGACATCAGATAGTATATGATAAATAGTAGAGCATTCTGTAACTCGTGTACAATTCTCTACTCACATATTTATACCAGCTTGGTCAATCGCATGTGCACTGTAAATTTTTCAATTGAAGTATTCAGGTAACATTCTTTTCAAAGAAATGAGTCAAGTAGCGTTTTTTCTTGATGTAATTTTTTAACTCAGAAAGGAAAGATACAATAGGGAGTCATCAGCACATCCTTTAATACTCTATTGTACAATACTTCATGTGTGTGATTCGCACTGTTCGGTTACGCAGTAAAGGAACGAAAAATTGATAATGAATAATTATATAGTACACTAGCCGAGTACCTGGGGCTTTGCTCGCATAAATTTTGTAATATGTCTGTACCTTTGTTGTCCATCAATGTTAGAAATTTTAATAGTATTGGTGTGTACCAATCCCTAGCTTTCTGATGTAATTGAGAATTTTTTTTTAGAAAATACCAATTTCCCATTTCACCCACTTAGAGGTGAATTTGTGTAATATCCTTTCTTACCTGACTTTTTTGATAGTATTTCACGTCACGTCCTTCCCAAGCCTCACCTTTAGAGGTGTCGTGTATAATGTACATAATATCTTTGGAAATACATAATATTATTATTACAGAAAAACCATTGACTCGACCCTAATAATGGTATTTTTACGTTACATTTAGGACTCACCCTTCCCTCCCCAGCTCTAAGGATACTGTGCCACTACATGATCTCAACTTAAATTTAACGGCATTGTTTAAAAAAATCTCATCAACGCTAATACTATGGATCTGATGCAATTTTTTCTTAGCATATGTCTACACCCTAAAAGAAACCTATCTGCCAAATTTCAAGTTTGAAGGATTTGTAGTTTCTGATATTTTGTGATTAGTCAGCCTGTGAGTGTTATTTTGCCTATATTATTAAAAAAATGCAATTTTTTACTATTCGCAGGTGTGATATCTGTATAATAAGCATATAAAAACACTCTCATATTTGAATGCTAAAATTGTAAGGCAATCGACCAACTACTTTTTGAGTTTTGCGAACACAAACATACGCTGGCTGAATTTTTATATACAAGATGTAATTTACACGTGATAATCCGCTAAATTTAATTCATTTGAGCAACAGGATCATTGTTTCACATGAATGCAGAAGTGAAATGTATGCAATGTAGTTTAAAAGTGATGGTCACCAATTGATATATCCTCCTGCAGCATTCACGTCAGGCGTTACAAGCAAAGTGATTAGCAACTTTCAAATTGTTTCCTCAATTTGTGTTTTAACTTGAATCTCCTGTACATTATTTCAGAGAAAGTACAAAAGGTCAATTGAACACAAAGTTTCACCATAAGAAATAAGGACAAAGTAAGAAAAGAATAAATAACTACGTAAATAATTGATGTAATGTAATATGTATCATAAGTCAATTCAAATAAGTATACGATTTTTTGTTTTCATCTTTATTAAATGGCCTCTTTCTATGATAAAAATTATCACAGATATTAAATGCTACAAAATTTGTGCTTACTCATTTTGGGAGGAATAGCTCATAATAGATAGTTTCTTAAAAGGCAATAGTGTAAGTCAACAGGGGAAAATCAGTCAAAATAATTTTTGAACTTAGCATCGTCAGTTTAATAAATTTCTCTCTTTCCAAATCAATATATACATATGAAAATAAAAACAATGGGTATTTCAAACAAGAACAAAAACTAAAACAGATACAATATTACAATTGGCTGAATATACCTCCAACACAACAGAAATGGAAGAAATATAAGCTTTAGTAGCATTCTCCAACAGATCAGTTTAATTGAACCAAGTCATGTTCCTCTATATGACATATCTCTTCACAAACAAATTGAAGGAATTTAATACTTCCGACACTAGGCAGCACATCCTAATATAAAAGTAAAATTATGTTGTCTCATTAATATAAGCTATTTCACAGTTCTTACAAAAATAAAAATATGCTTAATATAAATAATAAATGCAAACAGCAGGTAATACAGACACAAACAAGAACTCACACACACGTAAATAAACAAAACCTTCACAATCATTATGCTCAATTATTGTAACTGTTAAGTTAACAATAATAGAGCATAATAACCCATGCAGGTTTTGTTTATTTTATATTTTATAAAATTAACAGATCAACTTAACTGTTACAATAATTGAGCATAATAACCTGTGGAGGTTTCGTTATCTACATGACAATGTGATGCAATAAATAGTAAATTGCATGTAATTAGCACATATTCATAAAAAATTCTAGTTAAAGACAATTCATTAAAATACATGGGCACCTTAATGAAGGTGGGTGGTCAGGAAGTATATACATTCTCATTCCAAACTTAGAAAAAGACTTGTAAATACTTTTTACATGACAGTACCCTTGTAACAAGTGGCACAGCTAGCAACTTTGGTTCCATAACTTAAATGAGAGGAAGACAAGCAAATCATTCTGAATACAGGTCTTTTTGATACACAGGTAATACTTCTTTGACACAAAATGTAATATAAAAATCCCTAAAACAAGACTCACAAGTAGCACAAGAATCTCCCTTCAAAATTAATCAGTGAGTCATTTGCATTGAGCATTAGGTTTAATTTTTGACACAATCGCTCAGTCTTCTCCTTACACTGCTTATGAGCAGTTACAATACATCATACTTTAAAATAGTCACAGATAAGATAAAAGTCTTTCACTTAATACACTTTTGCTAGGAAATTAAATTTTAAAAGCTACATGTGGCTGGAAAGAGAGAATTTACACAGAACAAAAACTTGGGGATTATCTAAGCTACCTCTTCTGTATCCCTTCCATGAGGAATACAGATTCATCATAAAATTCCTTCATAAATGCTTTCACAGTTTTTGAAAAGTATTTGTATGATCTAAAACAAGATTAACAATAAATATATTGTTCTGTACAATGAATGATTTCACTCTGGTCTTGGATAATAAAATATGAGTGTTGATATTCAGTGCTCCAAAAGCACTCATCTACACCACATCAACAACCTACAAAGATGAGTATTAAGTAGTATGCTGTAAATACAATTTTGTATTTTAAATACCCTTATTGCCGCTCCACAAGTTTTCATGGAAACGAACTTTAACTCACTACTGGGAGTTGGGAGTGTGGAACTGCATTCTACATTTTCTAATTGTTCTAAAACAACATTAGAGGGACGTGATTGCTGAAACAAGAAATTAGCTGACATTTTCAATTCATAACAACACATCCATTCCACAAATAGCAATTATACAGGCTAGGGACATGGCATAGTGATGCAGTAAAACATTCATAAATTTATCAAGCAACACAAAGTTTTTCTTTCGCCCATTTAATGCACTCAATATCATCCATACTATAACAAGCTATTTTTGTGCATGTAATTAAAAAAAAGTCAAAAAGGAGACTGAGTAAACACAAAAGATATATTGAAAGCACACCAACAAAATTATAATATCAAATGAGATTTTCTAAAGTACTACCACAATGTTAATGCATATAATAAAATGTTCAGTTCTCAATGCAGTAAAGCTGACTGTTATCTTCAACAAAGATTTGACATGAAATACAATCTTCCATTGACTTTACTGCTCGGAAAATCTGCACAATCTGCCCGTAACGTTACACATATTCTACTAATCTATTAAAAAAGAATAATATGCTTTAGAAAGCAATGTGAGATTGGAAAAGAGAAACATTCAACAGTAGTAAACATTTTCTTCTTATTATTTAGAGAGATTTTTTTATTTATTATTATTTTCACAGTGTGTTCAAATTAATTATCTTGAAGATCTGGTGAAACTTAAAAATTTTTTTGGAATATGAAGATAAACAGTCAGAAACTAAGAAAAATATGATCTACACCTGTATGTGAAACAGAAATAAAAATTAATCTAAAAATGATAATTTGCAACTATAAAAATATACCTATCATACAATTTTCATCAATCAGTTACACGCATCAATATTATAGAAATACATTCTGCACAATCAATACAAAGCCAAGATACTTGTATCTTATCTTGAATTTGGTATAAAGCATGTGCATCTAGAAGTTGTAAAACTCATGGTTTTAAACAGAATTTTGCTATTTGCTAACAGGTTCAAATATTTTATGTAACATGTACATAAATTTTGGAATATAGGAAGCTCAATATTATTGTTATATATATATATATTATATATTTCTAATTAAATGAATTATGTTTTAGACATAGTATAAAACCCCTGATGTTCTAGAGAAATATGATTTTTAAATCACAAATGGCAATATTTATTTTGTTAGGTAGTCTTAACACGCCATTTTAGGTTACTGGCTCAATATTGACATTTTTTAATACAGTATTTCACAAACAAAATACAAGCATTCAAAATTATACAAACTGAAAGTTTTTAGTAAGACAGTGGGTTAACTGAACTTTCTGCAGCTAACAATTAATTTGACACACAAAAAGATTCATGCAATTTACACCAAAAAAAATATAAAAAATCATTACATAATGACAACAATAACAAAGAAGAACTTTTAATGAATGATCATATACATGACCCTAAATACTTCTTATATTTTTCTCATAAAGTTTCAATATGAAATTTTACCCTTATCTTGTAGGTCATTTCATTCATAATAATTCACCTAGACAAATTTTGTGCCAAAGATAAAAAGAAGACAAAAATGAAGAAATAACAAATAATTGATATTATAACATGTTTTATCTGAAGAGTAATAGTTGATACCACAACCAATCGAGTTTGACAGATTGCTTGGTGCACATAATTACAAGCTTTTAAAATATCACTACGTTTACAGCTTCAATTCAGGAATTGTACTTGGAATCCATTCACTGTTCTGTTGCAATATCACACTTAACAACATACACTTTATTGGCAGCCAAGATTGAATTATCACTGAGGAGATAGGAAATTCACTGGCATACAGAACAATAGATTGGAATGTCCCAATGCAAGACTGGGAATCACATATTTTCCTGCTAAACAAATGTTTGTTTATTAGACTAAAATATATTGTCTATTTACTACACAAAGTGATGTTTGTGACTGTTTGAAAAGTTGCTTATCCATTTGTGCTTACAAGATGAGGTAGTTGCTGAAAAAGGTATTTTCTTGTACCTCACATGAAACACTATGAACAGCACCTTTCTAAGCAGGAGGAACAATCCACATTCTTGGACTTCACACACTCTCTGCAGCATTTATTCTTTCTCAAGAACAATATATACAAGCTCGCTGCACTCATACTTCAATGAGAAAGATATCCAAATACTTTTCATGAAAGTATAAATGCTTTATAAATTACTGAACACTGATGTTATATAGATGTTTTGGCAACTGTACAGAAAGAATGGCAAAACAACCAGCTTTCCATACCCCTTTATTCATACCTCCATATATATGCAATCATACAAGTATTTTTTAACAAAAAAAAAAGTTTTGAACTGACTGTACCTCATTTGTTGTGCAGGGAATTAATTTTAAACTAAGCATGCAGTTCAACTATAACATAGCTTTCTAAAATTAAAAGAATATTATGCTTCTATTTCACATGAAATTGGCATCAAATCTGCACTGAAATGCAAATAATATTCTGCAGTTTGTGTAATTAAATGTACAGTCTATGGTAGTGAATTATTTATATTCACATGGCACTACCAATAAAAAGTCTGTAGAGAAAAGAAAATCTCTTATATAATTTGATAAGTTTCCATGAAGGAAACATTCAATATGAACACTTTTATAAATGAAGGACATTGTACAGAAAAAAATCTTCCATCTGCTGCAACTACTTAGGTTAATTGGAATAAAAATTTAAATGTTCGATGTAATGTAATGATAATCAACCACCAATCTATTAACAATAAAACAATTTTTTCCAATGATTTCTTTCTGTACATACATGATTCCTTCATTTTCTCATCATTGGTACCAAAGTTTTAACACTCAACTTTGTGCATCAGTAGTCTCACACGCATATATAGTGGAGAACTGCAACAAGGGTGTTGTAATTTACACAGCCGACCAGCGAGCTGTGTGTGGCTGCTGAAAGACAAAATCCCCTCACGTTTGCAAAGCAGTGGCAATCTCGCGGTGAATACCAGCCATTTCCGATAGCTGAGCAGCTAATTGGGCATTGAGAGTGTCCAAAACACGTCGTTGAGACTCTTGAGCTGCTAGTGCTGTTTCTAATTGTGCTTGAGCCAATGATAAACCAGCCTGTAGTTCAGCATTTTCTTGCTGTAATGCCTAGAAAGGAAGTTAATTGCAGATGTGATTGAGCATTCTGCTACAGACACATAGTATATAAGTACATAGGTAAGGAAGATACAGAGTAAAGAAACATCAACTATAACCATTCTCTGCAAAACTGTGTTAATAAATGTAAACCTTCCATCAAACCCCAATCAAAAGAATCCACATGACGTCCTACTGAAGAGGAATCATCTAGATACGATATCTGACCACAGAGAATTTTTATAAAATAAACGCTCATTGTTGTTCAGTCAAGTCTAGCCCCATTACACTTAGTATTGGCTCTAGTAATACCCACACTCTTCAATATGCTTCTAAAAATGCTTTTATTTTAATTAATGAGGTTCATCCAAAATGTTAGCACTCTATGTCTGTAGAATAAAAAGAGATATCTAAATAACACCAGCACAAAAAGTTATGTTTTTTTATTTCAGTGCCATGAATTTTTCTCCAGTGGTTCCTTCCAATGCCAGCTCTCTCAATCTCAGACATGCACTGGCTCAATAGCTGTATCATAATTTTCTCTCTATTTATGAAGACACAGAACAGTATCCTCTCGTACCAAACAATATTTGCATGATGTCTTGTATGTTTCATTGTTTAATGTTTCACAGTTATAATGAATTGATTGCATACACTTAAAAATATTTCTTCTTTTATGATTATGCTAGTAAACTACTAAACTGAAGTATTACTGAGAAACAGAAGTTCATTTACTCCGGTCTTTTCATGAAAGGTACATTTTCTTTCCAATGCACCTAGTTGTACCTGGAAGATCGTGTGCTTCCATCATTTATAGATGAATGCAATACCAGCATGAAGAAGATTCCTGCTCTTTGGATTATGTGGTTCATAACTAGATACAAAAGGATCTCAATGCATAGCATGGCCTTAATTTTAACCCAGACACAGAAGCTTCATTGTTTCCAGTACATATTTTAAAGATATGTAAAATATGTAACTATTTTCTTGATTTTTCTGCTGCAAAATATTTATTTCCAGGATTAAAGAAGCTTCAATTTATTTTAAAAAAATTCAGTCTCAAATGATCGCCTCTCTTCGATCTTATGCATGAAGAACTCTCTGTACTCTGTGGGTTTGAATTACATTTGTTTGTGTGAGTGGTTGAGAGACTGGGTTTAAAAAACAAATGTTCTGGGGAGTACAGGACCCCTAGCAGTTGGGATCCGGGGTTGCAGTCCCTCTTAGCCCTCACCTAGGTCCAAGTTACACGTGTGCTTTTCTTAATGGAAGAATATTTCTCTTTTAAAATCCTCAGCTTGTTGATTGAATAAAACACAAAAAAACACACTAATTTGCAGTAAAATTTAGAAGAACTTCAATGACTCATTCTCATTGTTTGAAAGTAAATTTTATTTTACAATATTCTTGTTTATAATCTCTCTGGTCATAGTATTAAATGATAATGCTTTGATTCCAGACAAAAATATAACTATTTATGAGGTTGATAAGTAGTTTTGATACAAGGACACATTAATCAATTTCTTTGCTTTGTTAAGTTTTTCTGCAGACACCTATGGGTATTTGAAAAATAGAGATGATAATACATAAAATTGTTCATTGAAAACATGAAAGTGCAGTTATGGAGGACATGGGGACAATAAACTAATTTACTCTCAGGAAACCAGAATGGAGAAGCCCCATCAATCATATCGAAGAGCCCATATGAAACTGGAGAAAAACTCGGGCCAGGGTGGGACTACAGAGATAATGCATACAACTGTGCCAAGGTTAAGTACTACTGCAAGAATAAGAGAGAAAGAGAGTGAGAAAAAGAGAAAGAAAAGGAGAGAGTAAGAGAGAGAGAGAGAGAGCTAATGGTCATAGCATAAGAAGCAGCAAACATCCTAGCAAAAGTCATATTCTTTTATTAAATATTAAATAATTCTTCCACATTGATCATCTGTGCCATTTTAAAATCATCTTGTACAATTCCCTGTACATTCATAATTCTCCAATGTTTCTAAGAGTTACAGAAAATAAGAAAAAGGAGCTAATACCTTAACTTTTTCTTCAAGTGCACGACCAGCAGGATCAGGTGTAGTTGGTGCTATTTGCCGTTTTGAAAGACTCTGGATTTCATCGTTCTTGACTTTCACCTCCAGCTCCAATTGTTCCACTCGGGAGCGAAGACAACTCAGCTCTTTCCGAAGCTCCGCTGCAGCATCAGCATTGCCTGCATGAACTCAGAACAAACATTGCTAGCGAACCTAATTATATGCTAGGGAGGGTATCTGACATGGATGCGAAATACTGCAGAAAGAAAATATGAGAAAGGTTTCATACTTCAAATATTCTGATTAACTTGGCAAAATAATTATTTACCCAACCATCCAAGTACAAAAATTTATTTTACACTGGAACATTTTAGGTTGTATCACTTCATAATATTTAGATTTTTATATTACATTCAGAATGCAACCAAAAAATGGGAAAAAAATGTTTTCAACAAAACAATGCTCAGAAAAAATCAGATAACCACTTTAAACAGTAGTTATTTCTCCAAATTTCTGAAACTGGTGATTTTCAACATAACTAGGCTACAGAAAATGTCAAAGATTAGAAATGTTCAATAATGAGTAACTTATTTTAGATACCCTTTCTCATATAGTCCAAGCGTTGAATTCTGGAACATGACAAAGGACAGGGGTCAGTTATAAATTAGGTAATAACAAGGAAGGTCAAACTAATGAAATATTCATGGAATATGGAATCAGAGGAATCATGTTCCAAATAAATCTTACCATACATACCCTTTGCTGCTTCTAATTCGAGGTATCGTGTTTTCATACGCTGATTTTCCTCCTTGTAGGAGTGTAGCTGCCTTTTCCATTCTTCTACATTAGCTGTGCTTTCTTGTAGTGCACTGGTTAGTCGTACATTGTTGTTTTTGAGAGTATGAAGTTCTACTTCCCATTTTTTTGCATTTGCAGAGCTGTAAAATCCAATTAAAAAATCAACACAAGAATTGTCATGCAATGAAAGTATAATAATAAAAATAAATTACTACATAATCATTTTTTTCAACAGTAAAATGATGGTCAAAACAAATCTTATTTCTCACAAATATTTTGTTTACAGGTGGGAGAAATAATTGAGGGGAAAATAAGTGTAAAGAATTATTAAGATCATGTTCATAACAAGGGATGATCAAAACATTAAACTTGTTGTGTTGAAGTAAAATTCATGTTCTCATTTTATCATTTGAGGAAAATCAATTTTAAAAGTATGCAAATTCATGGGAGTGGATCAGTTAACATAACCATTGAATATGCCACAACTTTGATTTATGTAGTATTATTTCAATAATTATCTTACTCGCTGACCAACTCTGGTCAAAAAATGTACATCTTATATAAAATTCATGATTAGTTCATATTGGATGTCTATAATTTATTTTAGTTCAGTGTTCTTATTTTCAATGGTTTTGGGAATATTTCCGGGTAGCCCTTTTAAGTTCCCATATTGGGAATTTATAACATTTTTGAGTTTTATAGTTTTATATCCCTGTTAATCACAATCACTTATGCCAGTATTACATTGTCATATTTCTATGTCATATATGTATTATCAAAGATATGATCAATTTATCTGATCGGAAAATATCAAACCGTGTATAGTCCTATTACATGTCATATATATGGTCATATCTAGTATAATTACAATTTAATATGTAATAATGCAATTTTTTGCTGCTGTAGGTGTTTGTTTGAGATCTATAAGAACAATTTGTTTATTGCTTAAAAGACAAAATTTACAAAAAAAAAAAGACGTGATGGTAGGTTAGGCAGTGGATTGGAGGACGCGATAAGTTGGGCATCCACAATAATTTATCGAAAGAGCTTTGATGCGAAGACCTAAAAAAATGTGTCAATTATTTAAACATGGACAAAAAATTCTTTTCCTTTTGTAGAATCCAAAGTTCATAAATTTATTGCAAAGGAAAATACGCATATGAGAAATAGTGTAAGTGTGGACACCGCCATATGGTAACACACTGATTTTTAGCAACTGCATAAACTTTTTCTAATTTAGAGTATAGTAAATGAATATCACAATAGCGCAAGCAGAATATTTCTTTTTTTGCACTCTTTATGTTTCGCATTATAAAGATCCTCATTTGCCTCATAATGAGAAATTTGTATCTGCAACTCTCCAAGTAAACTTCACCTTTTTAGTTTTTTTTTTTTTTTTGTGTGGGGGGCTTTAGGGCTCGTCAACAGCGAGGTCATTAGAGCCCTTAAAACTTGTACAGGTAGGGAAAATGCAGTTACGCACTAGGGAGAGCCAACATGACTCTCCCCGCGTGTGGGACTCGCCGAAAGACTCAGCCATACCCACTAAAAACCCTCCTGAATTACAACTCAAAACTCAAATCCCAACATATCTCATGACTTTACTAAAAACATTTAAAAAAAAGAAGAGGAAAGAGGAAAATGAAAGATACCCTAGCCCTAATGGCGTCGGGATTGAAAAGAACAAGAGGTGACCAAGGGAGGTCAGAAAAGAGAAAGGAAGGAGCATAGCACAAGTAAGTGGGAGCAATGCCAGACTCAGCTCGGGGCCCCGTGTTCGCCAAACACGTACTTACTAGATGTAAGTCCCCTGGGGGGTTCACCTTTTTAGCCCACAATATAACTGCAATATGATCAAAGCTTGTGCATTACATGGTAATATCTTTGATCCTAGATATATGACATAAAAAAAATACGATCCTGAAATACCAGACTTACTTACTTACTTACTAACTTAGAGGCATCATGAAATAAATATGTGAAAATTTTATGTTAATTAATATTCTTTCCGACTAAAACATCAATGTGTTGTGAAATCCAGTACTCTTATTTACATCTGAATTTAATGTTATTTTTAAGCATCTAATCAAATGAAAAGACATTGACTATTTAAATCATTTTTTAAATTTGGTTTCATAACTAAAAACACTGATTGTAACAAACACACACTTATATTATATATTAACTATTTTTAGTTCAAGACAGAAGTGAATTAGAGACTGGAAGAAAAGTTAGCTTAGACAAAACAA
Organism: Laupala kohalensis; assembly: GCA_002313205.1. Taxonomy (NCBI): domain Eukaryota; kingdom Metazoa; phylum Arthropoda; class Insecta; order Orthoptera; family Trigonidiidae; genus Laupala; species Laupala kohalensis. The sequence continues at coordinate 223,454 of NNCF01126791.1, forward strand.
AGCATCAGAGAAAAATATTACCACTGTGGGTGTAATTTAACTCAACTGAAATTAAAAAAACTAAAAGAACAAACAACCCAACAGTAAACAAAGCAAATAAAATTATCAGTTTGACGGCACTCAACAACCATAATTACATACAAAAGAAAGCATAATAGCAATTTATTTTCATATTATTTACATAATATTCTCTAATTAAAAATGTTCCTTTATTGCTATTAACAATGTGATGCTAATTAAACTATGTTACATAATTATCTTCATACATTACTTAGTGACTTATACATAAATTATCAGGTCATTAAATGTGACAAAATTGGTTCTTCATGTCTCAGAATAAGATAATTTTTGTACATGGATAGTAGAATTGGATTATACAAAAAATAATTTTTTTTAGATTCATCTGACTGTCCGTTATTAATCCTAAAAATTTGGATAGTTGCATCATTTCCAAAGCATTTTGAAATCTTTAAATGATTCTATCTACAAAATTATTTGGCATAGAGTTGAAATTTCTTTGTTATAACAAAAACTAATTCTTTTTATATTTTGATAATACCTGAGAACCTATATCGACCTACTCCGATAATGATGAGAATATGTAGATCACCCTAAAAAGTTTTGAGAGTTCTTGCTGCCTGAAACCAAGTCTAGTGTCATGCATGAGTTTGTCAGCATTGCCAAAATTTAAGGACAATTCCCGATTTTGAAAACTTATTTTTGGAAAAATTTCGATTTTCCCCCACTTATATTTTTGTGAGAATAAAATCGAATCACAATATGTTCACAATACTAATTATATTTTTATTTCCCAAACAATTCCCATGAAATAACATTTCCCCCAAAATTCCCACCAATTGATGAAAATTTCCAAAATTCGGAAAGTTCCGCAAGTAGGTAAAGCAGGATAGTATAATATTTCCTTAGAAATATTGATGGATTGAAACGAAACTTGATATTCGTATTTTGTATATTTGGAATTCAGCTGTCATTCGAACTTCATTTACTTCCGATAAGAAAAAAATTGGGCACGAGCGTCGAAAAAGGGCATACAGGTCACAATGTATGGATAAAAAATAGACTCATCCCATTCACATGAACGAAGTGACAATTCATACTTGCTTCACTACCTTTCAATGATAAGCCTACACAATCCTATTCAACAGTCAACCGTTCTAGAAAAAAGCATTTCATTGATTTCGGTCCGTTGCTTTCCTTCGAGTATTTTAGATTGCAGTGCACAATCCACGTTGTACCTCGCCTAACCATGTTTCGCCATTAAGGAGTCTGCGTGTCCTCGTGCGCTCAATCCGATTCGCCCGACATCATTCGTGCTTTTTCTCATTGTTTACAAAAGTTATAGCGTTTTTCCCGAGTCATTTCTGTGAAACAATAAATGTTTAAATACTCGTACTTTGAATGTCCTTGTAAGAAGTAGACTGAATTTTTATTAGCGCTCACAACATTTCGACAGCTATTAGACGAGAACAATTCTGTACTAGTGCATTGGAATTATTGTTTACTGCAACCGTTAGGCATCACAAATGGACAGAACATTTTAAAAATAGTTTTTTCGCCAATGTTACACTTAAGATCAACAAACTTAACTGTAGAGCAATGTAAGTGGATGTTGGGAACGAAAAAGGGTCTGGGTTGTGTCTGTCTCTTANATTTTATTAAGGCACAAAACCTGTGATCCGATAAAATGTAATGACCTCAAAATCTGAATACAATGCATACGAATAAGAATGTAGGGGTGTGTGAAAATGGTTATTTAAATTTTTTTTAAAAATTCCCTATTCTGCCACATTAGGAGCTGTAATATAATTTCAAACCTAATATTTTGAGAAAAATGTGTGTTTGAAGTACATATTATTGATAATTTGTCATAGAAAATGAATTTGGAAAGAAAACCAATATATATTTTACTTCATGATTTTCACCATATCAATAAATACTTATATTTCCCCGTGAATTTATGTACAGAGAGAATACTTCTGGCAATAATTCTTGGAAACATTCCTACAGGTTAACCTTCCCAGGAATTTTTCCTCACTATGTATGTACTGGTATGTAATATCTAAAAACGTGCATTTTTGATATTAATTTTTCCTCACTATGTATGTACTGGTATGTAATATCTAAAAACGTGCATTTTAGATATTTATCTTAACACTTCCCTGCATTTATATTTATGAAACGGTCGTGTTTGTTAAGACCGAATTACTGAAGCACCACCCTTGCTTTATACGAAACAGTCTCGTTCACGAACACTATACACGCAATAGTAGTAATATTCATCGCCCTAGAGTGTCAACCACTCTTTGCCAAAAGGGACCATACCATTCGGGAATCGTTCTATATAATTCCCTGCCCAAGAATATAAAAGATATTATGAAATTGAATATCTTCAAATCCGCGGTTAAAAACTACCTCCTGCACCAGTGCTTCTACACTGTAAAAGAATTTATTGATTTTAACAAAAGTTAAATTCGTCTTGTGCTTTATCACGCCATTGCTGTAGTACTTTTTAAACAACTTATAACAATTTCAAAAACTATTTTCTTGCATGATTGTGTTGTCTTATGGCTCATATTAATTTAGTTTTATGTGTACTCAACATTGGCACGTTTGTGTACATAAATTCTGTAGCCCCATCCTGGCCCGGGTTTTTCTCCGGTTTTCCTTCGGGTAGAGGCGGATTTATCATACAGGTTCTCTAGGCTTTGTCTAGGGGCGGGTCTATTGTAACAATAAATCGTGAATTTAGTGTTATTTCAATTTTTAAGCACTATACTCAGAATAATCTATAGTTCGATAATAACTTACATGTAATTTTTTGCTTAAAATTACAAACATATTGACATTCTATTAGTATTATAACTCGCAGCTAACTTTTTATCTTATCTAGGAATTTTTGCTGAATTTTTTGAATCCGCCTCTGCCTTAGGGCCCTTGATCGGAATTGATGGGATGGTCCCTTGCTTGCTTCCGGAGAGTAAATTAGTTTTTTTTCCCTCCACGTGGTCATACGCAGTTTGTACTGTTTTTTGACAATAAATTTATTATTTATTAAAGAAATAGTTTAATTCTATTTGATGTAATAGAATTAAACTATTTCTTTAATAGTTATATAAATCTATTATATATATTAATATGTAATAAATTTGTATATTCTTCTTCTTATTATTATATAATTTTTAAAAACAAATGAGGTAAAATTATATAATAATAATTAGGATATTGAACCCCTTTCCAATATCGAGTTGACATATGGACACAGCTTCGGCTCTAATTACAATACAATACAATTCTGTATTTGTAACTTGTATCATCTGAAATCCAATATGGTGGACGCCACAAGATAGTGCCTCACTCTTCTCTTCAAAATACTACTAATGAACATCAAATGAGTGTTTGATGAGCTCCGGGACGTCATGTTAATATCAAAATGGCGGACGTCATACACTGCCTTTATATCTGTTGAACTTTTCTTTCATTGAATGAAATAATATTTTATTCATTTTTTTTGTATATGCCGAGACAGTGGTGGCGATTAGGGAGGGAATTTTTTAAGAAAAGATAAAAATTCCATTTTGACAGTCTAAATCTGGGAATCATTAAAAAAAAACACCATCCTGGATGTGGCACTTACCAATTGTCTTTTCTTTGATTTAATTCATTATTTAAAACATACTTAGTGGAAATAGGCAAAATATGTCATGTAATTGTTAATATTTTTTGACTCCCGCCCGTCCTCCCCCACTTTTGATTCCCAATTGCCTCCACTGTGCAAAGAAATAAATGGCATGGTTCGACATACCACCAGCATATAGCATTCGTCAATAATAGAAAAATTGCAACTTCGAGAGTCAGTCTATCCTATTCTGCTCTCCAGAATACTTTTCAATTATTCAGAGATAAGCCGAATGTGTATGTGTAACCGAAAACCATCTCAGAATACTCAGAAATCAGATTCTAGCATAAATTATTATAAAATTAACCATATCTTATATTACTATGTGACAACTAAATGTCCTCTTCTAAGGTACACTAATCAAACTAAATTGAAACACACTTCTAAGACGATCCTTTATCGAGATGGCTGCTCATCGAAGTAAAATTTTAACTCGCAGTGGGACTTCAGCGAGGAGAATTAAGATGTGGTTCCATCTCTGTAACAGAATGTTATAGAAGTGTGATTCAAATTTTGTGTTACTCGTCTACCTTAGAGAGAACAATTGGAAAGAATAGTCAAGAGCGGTATGGATAGGTTGACTACCTGAGCACGAGCTAGGGCGGAGGGAGCACTCTGCCCCAGGCTTCCACCTGCTAGGGGCCTCCAAATTGGTCAGAAAAAACAAAAACATACGTTTGAACACAAATGTACTCAATAGCTTTTTTCTAATAATAAAATCAAGATTAGTTGAAATTATTATAAAATAAACCTCAAGTGTCCATTTAATTTTTTTTAAACACACTGGAGCTATCGATAAGAATATGTTTTCAAGCCAAACAAGTTTGTGAACGACTTCTAGACAGGGCCTCCAAAAGACCGCTCCAATCTCATTTGATAAAAGTACACTACTGTTCCTAGTGGCGGATTTTCTGAATTTGGCGAAGACTAAAAAAAGAAAATTGACAACAAAGTGGAAGCAAATACAAGATAAAGAATATTTTCAAAACAATGATTTTCCTTTTACACCAAATTGCACAAGAAAGTAGAAAATATTTTTTCTGCCATCATAAGCCAATTAAAATTATTTTCTGCATTTGTAAAAAATAAAAATAAAATAAAGAACTTTATCAAATTCATAAAAATTTACTTTGTCTAATCAATTTGATTCATGTTCACATTTTTACCTTCCTTTTATTATTTACCTCACAGTACACCTATGGAGCTGAGCATTTATAATGTATTTCAAAGCACTCATTGAAAATGTTTCTTCTTTGCCACAAGTACATTTTTTAAACGAGACTATTCACTTACGCTTTAATTATAATATCTTTAGCAGAAAAAATATGACACATATATTCATGTTCTTAAGAAATATTATAATTAGCCTTATTAACAATCAGCATTGTGATATAACATATTATCAGTATGATGAAACATAACAGAAACTAAAATTTATGAGTGTCGAATGATTTTCTTTGAATGTTGAAAATTATTCTGATTGGCTTATAAATAATAAGAAACTGATTTCTACTATATTGTGCACTTTCGTTATAGAAGAAAACAATTGCTTTTTAAAAATATTTATTTATTCATTCAGAGCTAAATCATCATAAGACAATCTAGAGATACTTGCAGGACTGTTTGTTTCCAATCAACAAAAAAGCTTTCCTTCAACAACACTCTATTACTTGAACCAAAAAGATATAAATATATTAATAATAACTTACGAACTTTGTATGGATAATGGCGATATAAGACATACTTCAAAAAATAAAAAATTATTACCTTACAGTAATTATTTTAAATATTTAAATATATTCCCAGATGAACACTCTTATCTCCAACAAATAAAAAATAAAACTCCATGATACGTTCATGATAAATGTTTTAGTGACTCAATGTGTTGTACAATGATAAAGTGTTGTACAACGATAAAGTATTGATTAATTTTACTCAGAAATAAATAATTCCATATTCTCTTACTACTATTTTGCTTTCTTAGTGACACACAAATTATTCTTCTTTGTCTTGAACAAACTTATTTACGAATGGCATTAATGTCTCATTTACCACAATAAATGCCTCTCATGAACAAATTGAACTCATAATTACCCATGCTAATTGAAAATGTAAAGGAAAATACAATTCTCCCAAACACAAAGCATTCAAAACTAAACGATTCACTGACATTTATGTTATTGTACGAATAATAATCACAATACAACGAAGGATGTAACAACTTTATACAAACTAAAAGGGGCATTTCACATAGCTTTCTTAATTGTTTAAAATGCACAGAAGATAGTAAGTTAAAATACATTCTGACGTTTCACGTTAGTGGTATGAACGGATTCGTCTCACCTTTGTGCCAACGCCAGCTTGAGGCGATCGTTCTCGTATTTGAGTTGCGCCTCTAGAGATGAGCCCGGCGGGAGGCCGGCCCCTCCGCCGGGCCCCGGGGCGGACGAGTTGGTGACGACGGAAAGTCCGCTCGACGCCTTATCCCCCGCAGCGCCCGTCTTAGCCTGATGCTTGGGACTATCGCCAGGTTGAACACCCGACAGCGACTGCGAACGACTATGCGCGGCGCCGGTGGGCGTCTTCAGGGTGCAGGAGTCACCCGGTCCTCCGCCACCCGTCAACACCACGGTGACAGAGTTGGGCGCGGGCGCGCCGGCGGCGGGTGACGCGGGTGTGGTGACGGCGCCGCCCACCGTCGGCGGCTCTAGGAGAGGCTGCAGTCCTGCGGAGTCGCCACCAGAGCCCGGCACAGGCGCCCCACCGCCCTCACCCGGCGTCGTGCCGCGCTGCGACGGCGCGCCAGCTCGCGCAGTGATGGGGCTTGCGTTGGCGCTCGTCACCGGCGTCGCGCCAGTGCCGTTCGCAATCGCCTTGGCGGCCGCAAGCCGCGTTGCCTCCTTCACTTCTTGGAACTTCTCGATGAACTGTGGGGGGATGGGAAATCATAAGAAAGTCTTGCTTGAGCGTGTATACATTTGAAAGTGAGAAAATTGTTTTGAATGTTTTGCAACGGTAAGTCAGAGAATTGATGAAAAAAATATTCACATTTGGGAAGATTTTTCGCAACAGTTTGTTCAGAAGCTACATCAACGTCTTCGGCTTTTACAAGTTCGCACCATTCTCTCCAAAAACATTTTTCCAGGCCATTACATTCACACTCAGAAAGTTTCAATTTCGTAGCTGCAGAAGACTAAGAAAAAAAACTTGATTTTATAATTAATTAATCGTGATTGATAAAGACCACAGGGAACATTTCAATTTTCAAGACAATTCAATTTTTACTGCTACATGTACCGGAACGTACGACAAAAAAAGTCCTACATAATTCTGAAATTGGTAGATATCCGGGGGAATCAGCTACCATCACACTAAAAGTAACCATTCTTTCAGCAATTAGGTGATTTGGCCTTGCTGATGCATTTCATGCCTTTCACTGGTTATTTTACCAGTTACCAGCTCTGCGATTCGCTCTACGAGATAATTCATCAGTTTTCTTTTCCTTGATTATTCTTGCAAGATAGCTTTCTTTGCGTTAGAACTAGTCGATAGTTTTTCTTATTTATTTTATGAGTGCTCTTCCACATAGTCGGGGTTTTTATAAGAATTGGGAAGGAAAGATTTTGGATTCAGTACCTAACGATTCAGTCTGAAGTAGGTGAGGGAAACCCCAGCTGAAAACCTCATCTAGTTCGGTCGTGTAGAGTCAGCATCCGCGCTCTAACGCTCAGAGGTGTGGTAAATACACTGCCCAACAAAATTGGCGGCGAAATAAATTCATCGCTTCATAACTTCTATGTTTTAAAATGTACCAGCGTGATATTTGGGCTAAGGAAGCTTCTACGTTTTATGAAGACACTCCCTTATTAGGAGCTGTCTGTGCCGCCGCCATCGGGTTGGGACACCCTTAATGTGAAGAGAAATGCAAATTTCGAGAAATGACGTACAGCATTGTCATGTTTCCTAATTCGGAATGTGATGAAACCCGTCACACAAAAATGCGAAAGTGTTGCCTACAAAAAGGAGCAGTTCAACATGAGCAATAATTCGAAAAAAATGATACTTCGTTGATCGGTGGGAGTATAACCCACACTACGGGTAAGAAAAATCTGTACGTCATACGTCGATCACACTAAAGTTCTGTGCTTTCTACAGGGTCAAAGTCGCAATGCTACCACTACCTGTTCAACAGGTAAACCGACTTGAACTGAAGGGCGCAAGATGGAACTTCGTAGAAATCCAACGCCGTAGAAAAATATCCAGATGAGATATCGAAAAACGGCGTTTTTTGCCATGATTCTGGAAGGGACTTTGTTCTCGGAAATTACAAATTGAATCATTTTAATGTGAAAAAAAGTTCCCTTTTTCGATGGCAAATTTAACATAATGGTCCTATCCTAACCTTATTCTTCGTATATCCTTCCGTGAGTGCTGCTACCTCCACCATCGCCTCCATCTTCATACTTACAACAGATTTTCTTTAAACGGAATCGCCGGGTCTAACAAACCTAACATCGCCGACTGTGACCGAACAATTGTTTATAATTGTTCATATTATAACATAAACGGCGGCGGAGAGAAGAAAATAGTGTGAAACAATATTTCTTTATAACTACCGTAAAATGAAAAGCGAAGAATACGGCTTATATTTTCGGAACCGCAATAATATTTGTAGTATTATCTATAAATTATTTTTTTGAACCCTTGTGGGACCATATTCTTAAGTTTGGTCATAAATTTAAGGTAGACACACGGACTTGATGCGGACCGACGCCACGTCCACGCGTGGTCTATGCGTACTGGCATTCAGTACGGATATGAAGTGGGGAGGAGAAGGAGAATAAAAGGAAAAAACGAATATTGGAACAAATGGGGGATGAAATGTGAGGGAAAATATGATAGAAAATTGATGTATGAAGCGCAACAACAAATTATAAGCATCNTAATGACACTAAATGCAATGTTTTCATCACGAATTAATCGATTTAAACGTGAGAAAACCCCAATTTTCCAAAAGGGGTGAACTGTTGAAGGGGGTGATTGGCAGATGATTTCTTCCATTGATAAAAAAACACGTAATCCACGATCCTTGGACAAGCACACACAATCCTGAGTAGTTTTGGAACATCTGAAATACACCAATTTCAGAGGGTGGGGGTGAATCATCAGATGTGGAAGATTTTCTAATCTCGGTTACTGGAGTGCACATTAATGAGTCTCAATACGTTAAATTAGCTTTCCCGACATTTTGATGTGCGATAATTTTCCTCGATTTTCTCGAAAATTACATTTCTCTTCACTTTACGGGCGTCCCAGCCCGCATCTGAGGGCGGCAGAAACAGCTCCTTCATAAAACATAGGAGCTGTTCCCTCAGTCCAAATTTCACTCTGATACATTTTAAAACAGAACTTATGGAGCGATGAATTAACTGTGCCGCTAATTTTGTGGGGCAGTGTATATTAGCGAGTATATGTAGATCTTTTATGAAAAATGGAACGATCCATTTCAATTAAATCATCGATTAAGCTATTCTTTAGACATTACATTCCGGTTTGGCATAGCCGAGTTTTCACGGAAATAGAATTCCATGAATTTCTAAGTAAAAAACCCCTTACACAACAATTTCAAGATTTCTGTTGAATTGTTTTTGATAAAAAATACATAAACAATTACTACTCATTTGCAAGTGGGAAAAATAATAAGAAGGAACTACGATATGTTGCTCGATGTTCGGAAAGCTGGCATTAACAGGATTGTGTTCAGCAGACGAGAGACTGTTTGTAGAATGACAAATTGAGGAGTCTTGATCTGCATTTAGCTTCCCTCTCCGGTCCAGACGCCATAGCAACAAGAACCGCGAGTACTAGTGATCACACCTACCAGTCGAAACTGTGAAATTTCTTCGTTTGATGACTTATTGATGACTTTCTGCGAATCGCAACCTAACCTATGAATTGGTGGAAAAAGACACGTATACGAATTTTTTTTTAAATTCTTTCAAATGCGACAAAATTCATAATCATGGAATATGAAAACAAATAAACATCTTATTTTAAAATGACAACTCTCACCAACTTTTTCAACAATTAATTCAAAATAATCCAAGGGAGATATTTCAACCTTTTGATTGGGCGAGTGGAGGGGGTGGGGACTAACTTAAAAGAACCTTTATTATTCATCGTCCGCACGAACTTATATAATTCTTATTTACCGATATACATCCTATAATATGAACATATGGAAGCTTCAGGAAAACTGCTACAAGTGACAAAATTTTAAAAATTTATTTTATGTGCTACAAGTATTATCAATTACGTAAAGAACACAAGGGACAAATAATAGACATTAACATATACAATATTACAAGTGTAGCACTTTCCTTAACTCAACATAATTTGTATATTTCTAAATATATAATTGTAAAATTTAGGGTGAGGGTGCTCCCATGTGTTTTCTAGCCCTCATTGGGAGGTTTCAGCGCTACGCCTTTCGCGCAGGAACAATTTTTTATACGAATGTACTGCTTCCGTCTTACTACACCTTCAGAAATATATTTTGTATCAAACCAATCGATTTTATCTCGCAGAAAAATTATCACAAGGGGGTGAATTGCTTAAGAGATGGCTTGCAGGGGAATACCTTGAGCGGTGATGGTACACATGAACCAAGTATCTCGGACAAGCGCACACCCTCCTGAACTGATCTCGAAGATCTTCAAAGGGAGAAGTAGAGGGTGGGGGTGAACTTCAGATGTGGGTGAGTTTTCAATCTCAGCATCTCGAGTGGATTTTGTCTGTACATGCGAGACTAGCTTTCTCGGACAACTAAGTGTGGTATTTAATTGCCTTTTCGTTAAGTTTTCCCCCCTCTTCACTCTAAGATTGTTCCAGCGCGGAAGGGGTGGAGCATAAACCTCCTGATGAAGGATTGTCTAGAAAACACATGAGAGCACTCTCACCCTAAATTTCATGATTATACATTTACAAATACAAAAGTTATGTTGAGTTGAAGGATATAGTCCGCCAATTTCGCTTCGTAGTCTAGATGCATAATTTGAAACAGTGACGAAATATGATGCAAATTATCAATTAAACAGAGTAATACTTTATTTTTAAAAGTAGCAGTAAGCTTTTCAACGAATAAAACTTGTCATATTGTAACACATTAACGTACTTTTGTTGAATAAAGCACTTGTACAACTTTTTTCCTAATTTTTAGCCATTAACTTGTGTTAGTGATAGGGAAAATGTAACTAAAACAATTTTCAATTTTTTCCTTCCAGATATTGAATAAAATTTCTAAAATTATGTTCACAGTAAATTAAATAAACCTTCTTTCACGAAACTTGTATTCAAATTTTTCAATTTCAATTCATACTTTACAGTGTATTTACGACAAGTTTTAGAAATGTAACACATCATTGAACGGAATGTTGTACTGTAATTATGAACATTAAAATAATAACAAACTCAAATTAATAATGAAGTTTTACTTTTGTAAATCCAAATGTGTCTTTGTTATCTAATTGATTACAACTTTCTTCAATATTTTTCTTGAAATATCTTTTTATTGATAATAGTTCAAGAGGAAGCACTTCTTGAGTGGTGTGCGAAGCAAGATTACCCGTATTTATACAGAAAGATTTTGGCACAAAATTAAAATGATCGCAAGCGAAATTCAGTGTCCACTGGCACTGCAAAATTTACTGAGTAATCAGAAAATAAAATCAACAGCAGTACATTGAGCAATTGAATAGGGAAAAAGAAATTCAAACTCTTGCCTACAAAAATACTTTTTTAAATCTGTAATTCTACTTTTCTAATTTTGAAATTTAACAATAATATACGTGGCAATAGTCAATAGCAGCTCCTGGAAAAGTAAAATGTAAATCCTCCAACATTTTGGATTTTCTAACAAAAAATTCGCGAGATCAAATTCTATTTGCATTCATAAACGCCAAACTTTACTTTCACGACACATTACGCTTACATTGAAATTATTCTACATGCTATTCTTTTTGAAGATAGAAAGTAAACATACTACCATTCACAAATTAAAAATAAATCTTTTTAGGCGAGGTTTATTCTAACAAACCTTGTTTAGTTCGGATTCCGATGAAAAGCCGAGTCCATAAACAGTATTGGCGCGTACATCCGACCATTGTCCAAATTTCTGAGAGGTTTTAGTGAACGTCATGTTGGGTGTGATGGTGCTGTTGATTACAGCCTGCAAACATACACAGAAACAGTTTAACACAACCCCGAACAACTGGAACCAAATACAATACTGTAGTTTGTATTAAACAAATTGATTGCTACATCGTTCAAATAACTCACTTTTAATGTACAACAATATAAAATTGAAATACTCAGCACTTAGACACACACATATTAAATCTAATTAAGATTTTTAAATGGAAGAGTACTGTCTTTTGCTTAGACTTTTCCATTATCACATTGCATTCACAAATTGTTCGCTTTGCATCACAATAAAATCAATACATTTAACATTCAAAAGTGTAAGTTTTAACTCGCACAAGAGACAGTACGTGGGTAGGCTTACGTAATTTAAAATAGTATGTGGATGGAGGTCTAGACATCAATGGAAAATACAACAGTAACCGCAAACACGCGAAAACAAAGTAACCAACAACATGAATAAAACTTGTGGCGGAAAATGGCACATACTTTTTCGTATATATTTAAAGTCTTGTCTGTACTGGGTGGACCACTCCATGTTAGGTGGTAAAAAGTAATGTAATTGGTTGCCCTACGGCTTACTGGCAAATATACACTTTATTTTTTTTATCTCGCCGATAATCATTCTTTGTCAGCGGGTGCTATTGTGTAGAGATTAGTTTTTGATTCAATGATCTAGGATATGCGAGAGGAGATACGCACTTATCCGTGAAGTTCTAAAGAAAATAACACATCCACTGGTACAAGAATGTACAACATAACTAGAAGGGGAGAAAAACGCAGTTGCCTAGTTTACAGATGGTAGCAAACGTAGTAAGAATACACAAAACATTAAAAGTGGTCGAGCAACCACCTCTGATTCACCTGACTTAGAATGATCCTATGACGAAATACGAAATTCAATAAGATGGATATTTCTACAAATTTACAAATATTTCAAACATTTTTGGAACATGTTAATTAAACAAATAATGTTAGTGCAAGAAAGTTCAATTCTACTTGAAAATGTTTAACAGAAAGCGTTATCAAAAAACATAATACAAATTATTTCGAAAATAACAAAACTGTCAATTTCTCGCCGTGTCAGACTGGCAAAGATTTTTTACTAGACATATATTACACTATTGTTTAGAATGTTTCACGAGGTATGTACTATTTCATAATTTGTGAATATTTGTGTAAAAATAACTGATCTATGACGATTAATGTTGAAAAAGTCAGAAAAAATTATTGCAAACACAGGGTGAGTTATGTAAAAACTATTAAGGCAATATTGTCCATAGATAGAAAGTTAATAGAAAATTTCAGGGGACCAGAGCCATCTTTTGGAGACCAAAACCACCTACAGCCAAGAAATATACATGTAATTTTTCATCAAATGAAATTTTATTTAAACAACGTGCACTCACGAAGTCAAATTATCGATTTTACCAATTAGTGTGTAGTTAACTCACTCCAGCGTTCCATTTTCCTTTCCAAATGTTTCTTTCTTTACACCCTCTTTTCTTTTAGTACTTTTCCTTTTCCGCTGAACGTTGAAGTAATGCCATTCTCACTATATTGAGTATCATAATCTGATTGTTTGTTATTGTTCGCTTTCATCCGAAGCATAAATAAGGGGATCAGACGTCAACGGCCAGGTGAAATTTGTTTAGGACCGGGAATGGAACCCAGGACTTCCTCGACTTGCCGCAGGTGTACTGTCCACTGCACTACCCACCTCGACTCAAGTCCGTACGAAACTTCCACCCGGCTTGTTCCGGTGAATCTGGGTCACATCTCCCTTCAGTGATCACAGACGGCTCCAATGCTGATAGCACTTAAACCCGGTTTCCGCGTACCTAGGCGTCGGATGCTAATTTTAATTTTTTAACGGATGCTAAAGTTGTGAGTTAAAATTAGCATCCGACATGTAGGTACGCGAAAACCGGGTTCCGTCGCAATTTTCACCAGCTGTTGACGATGCAAACACTCCTCCACGATTCGGTACTCGGAAGTTAAAAAAGGTGATCAGACGTCCTCTTTTTCGCGGACGTGTCTTTCACGTCCGCGAAAAAATTGGAAAAGTCCTCCCGTTTTGTCATTGATCGTAATATCATGAAGGACCTACATATTCTGAGGTTTCCACGGGTTAAGGGTTTCCTAGATGGAAAGATGAGTGGATTGCAAATATAATATGCGAAAGTACAATTTTAAGGAATGCGCCCGGTAGGAATTTTAGAAGCCTGTTTAACAGATAATATTATTTCGCATAATTATATTTGCAGGATATTTGTTGAACAGAAACTTAACTGTTGGCAGCAATACAAAGTTCAGAGAAATACAAATGAACAGTTCATTAACGATGGTAAAACCGACCTATATTTTGTAACCTTTTCTACCAACAGTGGGAGACCAGGGGACTTACATCTAGTAAGTACGTGTTTGGAAAACACGGGGCCCCGAGCTGAGTCTGGCATTACTTCCACTAACTTGTTCTAGTCTCCTTCCTTTCTTTTCTGACCTCCCTTGGTCACCTCTTGTTCTTTTCGATCCCGACGCTATTAAGGCTAGGGTATCTTTCACTTTCCTCATACCCCTCATTTTTTGCCCCCCCCCCCCGAATTTGATGTATGTTGTGAGATATGTTTTGGTGTGTTGTAAATCAGGAGGGTTTTTAGTGGGTAGGGTTGAATCATTCGGTGTATCCCACACGCGGGGAGAGTTATGTTGGCTCTCCATAGTGCGTAACTGCATTTTCCCTACCTGTACATGTTTTTCGGGCTCCAATGACCTTTGATGTCGAAATGAGCCGTAAACCACCCCCCCCAAAAAAAAACAACTAGGGGCGAGAGGGTGGTGCTCGAAGGCCAATTATTTCCCTAGCATTCTCTCATTAATACATTTATATAAAATTGAATAATACACAATTAGATATCGTATTAGCTACCGCACTGGTGTTCCAAAGGTTAACATCTCAATTATTGTGATTATTAAGTGTCATCATCAAAAAGAACCATTTTGCAATCTGATGTGGATGATGACATGTCGTTCACGTGCAATAAAAAGAATATAGGACTGAGAATTGAACCTTGGGGTACTCCGCAAGCAAGTGGTTCTGTTCCTGAAAGACAACGCTGAAGTATTTTATTTTTAGTATAGCATATTTCGACCTGTTGATATCTATCTAATCTCACCCCCGAAACTCTTGTAAACCTTTATTCAAGGAATTAAATATATTAACACTTCCCTGCATTTATATTTATGAAACAGTCGTGTT
>NNCF01126791.1:239130-322221 GCA_002313205.1 Laupala kohalensis
GCCTTAGGGCCCTTGATCGGAATTGATGGGATGGTCCCTTGCTTGCTTCCGGAGAGTAAATTAGTTTTTTTTCCCTCCACTTGGTCATACGCAGTTTGTACTGTTTTTTGACAATAAATTTATTTATTTATTTATTTATCTTTTAAGTAAAAAGTTAGCCATTGATGTGGAAGTCCACGAATGCCTAAAGAATGCAATTTGGATAGGAGAATTCCGTGATCGATGACATCGAATGCTTTGCATGTCAAGAAAAACGCCCTGAGGATTTTCTCCACGGTCAAGAGATGTGGTAACATCGCTTAAAAAAGAAAATATGGTGCTTGTATTGGTAAAGGATTTCCTAAAACCGTGTTGATCGTCAGAGAGAATGTTATTTTTTGATAAAAAATCTAGAAGACGCTTATACAACAATTTTTCTAGGATTTTTGAGAAAATGGGTAGTAGAGATATTGGTCGGTACTTTCCAATATTAATTTTGTTTCCTTTCTTGTGTAAAGGTTTCACTTTAGCTCTCTTAAATATGTTAGGAAACACCCCTTCCGTTAAAGAACTATTACAAATATTTATGAGTGGATTTAATGTAACGTGGGACGAAATTTAAGAATAAACTCGGGTATATCATCTATGCCTCTTGAAAATTTGTTTTTTAATGAGTTGATGATTCTCATGACATCACTGGCGTTAGTTTTGGAAGTGAACATAGACTTGGGTACATGGGTGGATATAATTGGAGGACATTAATTTCGATATATTGAATTAGTTATTTTACCTACTTCTAAAAAGTAAGAATTAAACAAATTTGCGATGTCCTGAGTACTTGATACGATTTTGCCATCGTTTAGTAGAGAAAAATTTTCTTCGCGATTATCAGAAGTTGATGTGTAATTTTTAACAATATTCCACATAGTTTTCATCAGGTTGTTCGATTTTGATACCTGCCTGTCGTTTTCCATTATTTTAGCTGCATAGACTAATTTTCGAAGAATAGTCATTTACGAAAATAATCATGGAATTCGAGTTTTGAAAGATAACATACACGGTGTTTGTTTTTTGAAGAATTTCTTGTCCCTTGGGTGATCCACCTATTGTATTTCTTTGTGTTAATTAACTTGCGTTTTATTGGAAAGCTAGAGCTGTAATGTTTTAGGAATATTGAGATAAGTGCATTGAATTTGTCGTCCGTGTTTTGGCAATTGTAAACATCTTTCCATGTTTCTTCACGTAAATAATTCATAAATATGGATTGATTTGTGTCATTAAACTCTCTTGAAAACTTGTAAAGGAGTTTAAGTGGTTTTAGTTTATTATTAATAGTTAATACTTGAGCAAGGTGATCGCTGTATCCGGCAATAAACACTTCAAGGAGATACGCGATTCCATTGTTGACGATAATTTGATCTAACAATATTTGAGATGAACCAGAGGCGAGTGGGGTCGTTTATCGTAGTAATAAGGTTGAAGGGATCGATAAGATTCTTGAATCGATTAATTGGTGAATGTGCAGAGTCGGATGTACTAAGGAAAACGATGTTGAAATCACCACATATAACGATAATTTAGTAGATTAGTGAGTGATATGTTCTAAAACAATTTCGAAGTTCCGAAAAAATATGTCAAGATCTGATTGAGGAGGTCTATAAATACACAAAACAACAATACCGGTGTCGGTCAGATGAGCTGCAGAAAATTCGAACACACTATCTACGCAGAAGTTCTCGTAGCTTGGCAGTGGGGAAGATAAAGTATCATTACGAACGTAGATACACGTACCTCCGTGGGGATTTTTTTCCTTTAAAATTTTGCTGACAGTAAGAACTTGCTAAATAATAATTAGAAATAGCAGTATCGTTGATGTTGTTAGTTGAAAGCCAATGTTCTGTGAGGCATAGCAAATCGAATGGATTTTTGTGTACCACAATTTCAATATCTGTCAATTTGTTTGAAAGGGATTGGACATTATGATGAAATATAATTATTTTATATTCGCAAAGAGTTTGTGATTCACGAGAAATGGAATCGACGTTAGATTGTGGAGGGGATTTTGAATTTGATACAGCTTCTAGTTCCGGATCAAGCCCGCACACTGCACCCGAACGCGATTGTCACCGAGAGCCACATCGTACTCCTGAGCGCAAGTTGTAACGGTGTATGGGGGCGGCTAATCGAAGTCCTGTAATAGAAGAGCTATTCTGATATGATTTCATTCATCAGTTAAAATGTAATGTAAGGATTCCTTTTAAGTTTAGAAAATATTTTTTAATGCTATCTCATTTTTGACAATAGAAGAAATAGCAGGAGAAAGATGTTACATTCTAGAAATAAGAGATAGGAATTTTGCCATTTGATAAAAATATTTTCACTATAAATACACTAATTTAAACATATAAATTTTAACACTTGATGTCATTCATAGAGACAGTTTGTCTACTGTGCATTAGCTTTCTGCAAAGCGTCCGTCATCATCAGCCGGGTCTCCGTCACTATGACTATCGTGGTAGTCAGACAGTCTCGTCAGCGCTACCATTGCCCTACTCGCTTAGCCCCTCGGTGCCCGCAGTTTAATAATGCACACTCAACCCTAGCATTCGTCCATTATTCACCACAACGACTGGCGAGCGCGGTACGGATTTATGGAGGTCGTGTCAGCGCACTGACTCCACTCGTATCCGAATCGGCACCAAGACCCTCCTTCCGTAACAGTACGCATGCTGTCCGCTGCGTCTCGACCCTGTAAGCAACTCACCTAAGAAGTTGTCCAACATCTCGAGTTAAAAACAAAAGGAATACAGCTAATACAGCAGTACAAGAAATTAAGAGAATTTCAGCTATTATAATATCACCCAAAAACTTGGTAACAAATCGCTTAAAAAACTAAAAGAAAACCGATAGAAAATTTTGAAAATACATACAGGCTAACTGAGAATGCTAATTTCTTGAGCAAAATATATTTTTTTGGAATTTCAAATTAATCACTGTTGACGATTCACACATAACAATCATGTTTCCGGTTTTTCTTCAATTAAACTTACGAAATAGTACTTATTTCCGGGATTTGTACCACCATGTGATTTTGAACGTAAAATATTGTTTCTGAAATGTTAAGTACGATACTGTGTCCCTATGTGATCTCAACATGAACTTAACGGCACTAGAAGTTTCAACATCTCATCCACCCTAAAACTATAGATTCGATGCAATTCTTTTTTTTTTTAATTTCACAATTCGTTTTTAATTATTTTCATATATAAACTCATTCCCCCCAAGAGGTGGTGCCTTTCCACCATGAAAACTTACTTTAGATTAACACGATATCGGAAATTCACTATTAATTCAGTGACGCTGAAAACTCGTCATTGGTCGATTATTTATTCACAGCATCCATTTCCTTAGGGGTGTTCGGGTTTATCGTGGACTTCGACGTCTTTGGGAGTGTCACTACTAATTCAGAGTCCCTGAAAATTATGATCTTAACACTAATATCAGTTATTTTAATTTATTTTTACATTTCATCCTCTTCCCAAAGCAAGTATATTCCCTCATAGTTGGTGACCGTGGATAAACGACATTGAGAGTGTAACTGCTCTTCTGCGTCTTAAAAATTATGTATTCAAGATCAATTTCGGTCTTTTTTAATTATTTTTATTTGTCTCCCGTTTTTACCTCCCCTACCCCAGGGATGCTAATGATATATTATTTGCAAAGTGAATTGATTGTAAACTTACAACACTGATTGTGAACACGCAGTGGACGTTCTTATTCATCTTAATTGCACCGAAATGTTTGGTTACAAATGTAATATGGATTTTTTTCATTATTTTTACATGCAACTCTCCACCACCCTGTTTTAGGGTGCCACGGAAGTCTTGCCCCACAGTGTTTGTAGTCAGATCGTCAGTAATCTGTGCATCAAGAAATTGCTCATGGCACTTCAAAGTTATGGTTGAATACATACATAAAACATTTCAACCCCTATTTGCGTAAATATGTACTCGCTTTGGTAATGTTTCCTCACTTGGCTTATGCCACGCTCTGAGAATTTTTTTTTTTCTAGCTCAAGACAGGAAATCTTATTCGTCTTCTGCACATTAGAAAAATGTTAAATGTTAATAAATATATCATTTAACACATACAAATGAGTATAGTGGATGTCTACTTTATTAGTAATAACAATTAGGACATTCACGCTAGCATATTTTATTCAGTTTACTGCGAAACAAAATATTTAACATGTAGCCTGGAAGAAATCTATATTATTTTATTGTGTTAACACTGAACTCATTTTCATCCCACATGATTAACAAGGATATAAACTATTTCTAGAATTCATTTGAAAATATTCAAAGCGGAGTACTTTGAGAAAGTCGCGTGCGATCGCTGGGGGGTAACCCCCACCCTTTGGGGGCAGCACCCGTGTCAAGACATTTAGAGCATAAAGCTTTATTGCTGCTTAAAATAATTCAGAGAGTTGATATTTGATCTAAAACAGAAAGCAGTTTTTTGTGCTTTCTATAATTGGTAGCAATATAAATATATACTAAAAATCTCTGAATCATTGAAAATATATTTATTACATTATCAATATTCATTTCTTTACATTATTCTTTTTAATGGAGTTTTAAAAAATGAGAATAAAATTAATTTAAAGTGACCGATTAAATTTTACACTCTTCAATACTAAATACATTATTATGGAAAGGAAACCGGAAATTCATAATATCCCTTTCTAATACAACTTCTGAAATATTTTCTCCGCGTTAATGATATAAATGATAAAAAATACAACTATATAATAAACTAAATAATTTTTCCACGGTGCTACGCAATATGCCTTTTATAATTACCAATAAATGAAACACCTTTTTGTACTTCCTCGGATCATCCGCACGCATCTCAATTCGATTGCACTGGCGATTATCAATGGCTCTTGAAAAAAATATCTATGATTTTCGTGTCATGATTAATATTCATTCTATTCTCCTTGAAAATTTTGTGTTAACATTCACAACAAAGTAGCTACAACGAAGAAATTGTACTACAGCCTATAAAGGGTAGGGTACAGCAAATATATAACTGGAGATGGAGTATTGCAACTATACAAAGGGGCATCCGATGCTATTATACGGATGTAGGGTATGGGGAAAGGTAATAGTTATAAAGACGTCTACGGCAAATGACAAGATGCTATTCAACTGTCTCTACATATGCATTGGAGGTTTTAACAGGTGTGTTGCCAGTAGATCTATACATCCAGAAAAAAGTATTCAAAAAACAAAATACGAGCCGGGGAAACAATCATGATCAATGAAGAACAAACAGAAGGGACAAAAAAAAAGAGCAAACAAAAAGGTTAATAACAGAATTGATAAATGGATGGCAAGTACGTTGGGACAAAAGTAATAAAGGAAGAGAGACTTACAGGTATATAAAAGACGTCACATATGCAATGAGAAATAAAAAATGGCATAAAACCAATCCATTTTTGGTAGACTTTTGGACTGGACACTGTAATTTCAAGCACTACTTACAACGTATAGGCAAACAAGATACAGACTTATGTAAATGCGGCAGAGAGGAACACATTTTATAGACCTTTGAACTGTATGGAAAAGAACGGGGGAAGCATATAGAATGGCTAGAAAGAAAGGGTGCATTTCCAACAAAGAAAATGGATAAAATAATTCAACAAGAGGAAGATTTTGAGGAACATGCTGAATTTATAACAAAATTACAGATAATTACGAGATATGTTCAATACTTATAAAACAAAACAGATGGAAAGAAGAAGACAGAGAATAACGTAAACAGTAGATCTGCACCTGCCTCCTCGGGGTGGGGTTGGAAAAACGTGAGTAATCACGATTAAACGGCGATGCACAAAGGCAATAAGACAGAAACACAGAAATAAAGAAACCTTGAAATGAAAAAGTTGCAGTCAAGGTAGCTAAAAAGGGATTTAAAAAAAACTATGCTTATTCCTACACAGTATTCTTTCAAAGAAAACAAATATGGTTTATTATAGGACATTTTGTTATAAAATCAGAAGTGTCGAATTTAATTAGAAAAATCAATTAACTCATTGAAAGAATAACATAAAACAAAAATAAAAAAATAAACCTAAAATTTCCTTTTATTTTCTAAAATAAAAGATAAACCTAAAATTTCCTTACATTGTAAAAAATCTGGAGTGTGCCCCACTCAACTTTCCAATTACAATTCATAACACAAACTCATGGCACTAAACACCTACGTAAAACTAAAATTTAAGAAAAATGAAAAAGAAAACAATTAAAAAAAAATAAATCCATACTAATATATAAATGCGCAACGCAAAAGCGTGTGTCTGTCTCTTTCTTAATCCATCACGACTAAACCACAGAACCGATCGTGATGAAATTTAGCAAGGAGATAGTTAAGATGTTCAGGACGAACATAGGTTAACTTTAATTTTTTAAATGAATAATAAGAAAGATAAAAAATCAGGTTGATGATAAATGTCGCTGAAATCGGGGGGAGGGGGCGGAATTCGGCCATATTTACTTACGCTGCCTAAACGGTTAGAGATAGATGACAACTATGAGTGGCAATGTTGTTCACCTCGAAGAGTTCTACAAAAAAGTCCGCGACAGTATATGTCTATCTACTAAGGTTAATTTAAATTATCGATAAACATTATGAAAAATATAATTTTGTTTTGTTTAGGGCTCGTCAACAACAAGATCATTAGAGCCCTTGTTAGAAGTGTTGAAATACTTCAATTTAAGTGAGGAATATAAGAAGGAAAAATTAATCTGTATCTAATTTAATGGGTTCTTTGTTTTGTGCATTTAACCAAAGATAAAAAACATCTTTAGATAGTAAAGATTGGACGAATGGTTTGGATTTTATAAGCGTTTTAATGAAATGGTGCAACCGCGTTGCCGCAGTTGTATTTTGCATCGGAAGCAAAAATTCGACTGCGAGGTTTCCGGTGGGTGGGTTCGTTGGTCTAACGCACTGATACCCAAAGTGGTCTATATCGACTACGGCAAGGGGTCCATATCATGGAAAAACAAAATTGTGGGTCCATGAGATTTAAATAGGGGTTCACAATAGTGAATCTCATTTAAGCAGGTCGTGACCTTAATTTTGGCTTTCCATAAAAGGAAGAATCCACATACAGTGTACGTTTGTCATATGTACTCGTATGTCATTGTACTTCATACGTCGATCACAGTAAGGTTCTGTGCTTCCTTCAGTCAAAGTCGCAAAAATACCACTGTCCGTTCAACAGGGAAACAGATTTAAATTCAAGGGTGCAAGATGACACTATTCCCCCCCTTTTTTTCTAAAAAAAAACGGAAAAATAGTGGAGCGGCTGTCTTGAACTTGAGAGTGCTAATACACCAAGCAATTCCCTATCTTATTCACGTAAAAATTTTCTCGCGGCCACTCAGGAAATTGATAAGGGAGATATGGGTGGACACCCCCTCATTGGGGGTGGTTAGATGATGAGACTTAAATTTTTCATACAAATGTACTTCCTATGCCTAATGACACTAAATGCAATGCTTTTTATCACGAATCAATCAAGTCTGAGAAAACACCAATTTTCCAAAAACGGTGAAATGTAGAAGGGGGTGGCTCGCTGAAGTTTCCTTTCATAACACTTAAATCATGTTCCTAGGACAAGTTCACACAATCCGGAGTACTTTTGGAACATCTGAAATACACCGTTTTCAGAGGGGGTGGGGGAGAAGGGGGTGGGGCTGAGTTATCAGATGAGGGGGATTTTTTAATCTCAGCTACTGGGGTGCACATTATTGAGTATGTAAACGTAAGACCAGCTCTCCCCGACATTTTGAAGTGATCTTTTTGCTCGATTTTTTCGAAAATTGCATTTCTCTTCACTTTAAGGGTGTCCCAGCGCGATGGGGGCGGTACAGATAAGGAAGAATCTTGGTAAAACATAGGAGCTTCCTCATCCCAAATTTCACTCTAATACATTTTAAAACACAAAAGTTATGGAGGTATGTAATTACTGCGTCGCCAATTTTGAGGGGCAGTGTATATAACATGAATTATCTTCCACATTAAACTCCTTGGAATAGCCTTATTGGCAGATTAAAAAAAGCGCCTCCAAGATCCGAAGACATCTCAAAATAATTTTTTCCAACTGATTACAATACTTTCTGTACACACACTGTGTAATTGGAAAGAAAAAATGTTCTCTCTGTTTACAATTTAATTCTCGAACTTAAACACATTCGTATTGAAATCAAAACTAATTCTCACGGCCAACTGCATTCACGCTTGGTGACTTGACCATGACACTGAAAGATATGAAGAGTAAACAACTAATTTCTAATAATTTCGCTTTCGCACTTTTAAATATCGTACATGTGCATTTTAATCTTTGCTCAACAGTACAAAAAAAGTAAAAAGCGAGCAGCTTGAAACAAGTCTTGGAATACGATAAATTCCTCAGTGTCTCGCGTATTCAATTACCCCGTTTGGCAATGTAAATAAAATATATATTTACAATGTACATAAAATAAAAATACGTACCTGAACTAATACACCAAAAAAGCATTTACAA
The DNA here is from genome assembly GCA_002313205.1 of Laupala kohalensis. Lineage (NCBI taxonomy): Eukaryota > Metazoa > Arthropoda > Insecta > Orthoptera > Trigonidiidae > Laupala > Laupala kohalensis. Next base: position 247,706 of record NNCF01126791.1, read on the forward strand.
CATATTAGTAAATGAAAGATCGTTTAACGAATAAAATTTCTCTACGTTTATATTGGCAACTAATCATTGTTACCCTTCTGACATCGTTTCAAATATGTTCGCTACGAACCATTTTTGTAATCACATTTGCACAAAGACACGCTGCACGTACAATGTGTATTGAGCTATGTTGTTTATTATATAAATGATTCTCAAGTTAAACCAGACAATTCTTCTATACTTCTACAATATCTATAAATATCAAGCACTATTCACGATTAATCTCAATACGATTGTCCTGATGTTCACCATCTTACTAGTATATTATTGAAATCGAGGAGCCTTTGGCTCAGCTCCATGGAACAACACAATCTAATGCTTGCATGCGAGTCAATTTTTTGCCTATTTGTGATTTAAAATGTTACTTGTTAAAGAAATATTCATCATTTTGGAATTTTGTTTTATATGAAACAATTTGAGGAAATTTTTACGTCGAGTTTCATGGTATCCAGATACGTTTGGGGAAAAGGTGGGGGAGGTCGATATAGTGGGAGACGCCTAAGTGCGTACCTTACGTGTGTGGTCTAGTTTCTCTGAGTCTAGAGAAATAGACGTAGAAAGAGTGATACAAAAAGAGGTTTGTTTGCCGCGGCGAGCGAATCGACCCACGTGTAGGTTGGGGTCTAAAGTGCGGAGTCCTCAAATGATATACACGTGCTCGGAAGCTCGCGTAGTTCTAATAACATGGGAGCAGCTTGTCATAGGGGATATTATCCTTATTGAAAATCAACACAGTTTCATGAAAGGGTTTTTAGAAAGGCGCGCCTCTTAGAACGCACACGCACACGTGGCGCGCGAGGCCCCGAGTCGCCAGCGGAACTCGTGATCTAAACAATCGCCTTCGCGTAATGTCAGCTTTGCGTAATATTACAAACCTTTGATGAATATTATAAATCTTTGCGTAATGTCAGCTCCGTGACACGTGTAGTAAATATGGTTGTTCCATTTTTATGTATGAAAGAGCAACATTTTAAACACGGAGGCTTTTATATAGTATAGGGATTAAGAATCAAAATTTCGATTTTGAACTTGATATTTTTCCTCCTTGTATCACATTATTGTAAAGATCATTTAGTACAGCGGTCGCCAAACTTTTTGACCTCACGGACCAGTAAATTCATACTTTAAATCCCGCGGACCACTAATAGGCTTTTTAAGTGTTAAATATATTTATGAAAAAAATTGTGATCTAAGAACACATAAAAAGTATCTAGTTAATAAAATGAAACTATTAATTGTAACCAAATTATGAAAGCTTAAATAAACCATAATAAAATAAACAAAAACTGTAAAAACAAAACAATTAAAAAATGGTTTAAGTATATCAAACTTTTAGCATTATACATTCCTAGTGTGATGGATGTTCCTGCTTACTTGAAATAAGATTGTGGATATTTGGTTCCGATGTTGTTACTGCAAGACGGAGAACTGCATTTATTCCAAGCTGAGATCGGTACCGTGTTTTGATGGCTGTGACAGATGAAAAGGTCTTTTCACATAAATAAGTTGTGGAGAATTGAATCAGAATTTTCATCGCCTGTTCACTAAGAAAAGGGTATTCACTTTTTATGAAAAGCCAAAACAGATCTTGATAAGGATGAATGAAATTTAAATCTGAGAGTTTCGTCGGACGATAGGTCGATGAGGCTTTCTTTTAGATGCATGCTTAAATTATTATCCTGAATTTTCGCTTCAAACAAGATTATCCACATATTACCATGTCTGGGATCTTCATTCTTTGGGTATTAACGAGCAAAAGATTCTGTAAATGCTTCCAAGTGCCTTTTAACAAGGGTTACTACTTGCTGGTTTACATCATTTTCCTTCACGTATTCATCAAAATTAGGAAACATTTGCAGATCTTCAATCGCGTTTGCCACAGTAATATTTTCTTTTGAAACGCATCCATTTTACTTCGTAGTGTAAACACGTCCTTAAGTTGTCCTTGCAAGGATATGTTTAGTTCATTTAACAGGGAAAAAATATCTGCCAGGTATGCAAGCTTTGCTAGCCATTCATTGTTGGACAATAATTTTTGCAATTTCGGATTATTTTGTTCATGGAAAAATAATTTGACTACTTCCCGCAAGGCGAATAGTCGGGTCAGTATTTTGCCCTTCGACAGTCATCTCACCTCAGCATGACGAAGAAGATGAGTATATTCGGAACCCATTTCTTCACAAAGTGCCTGAAATATTCGAGAATTGAGTGCTTTGTGTCGAATTTCCTTTATAATTTCAATGAATTTGATAATACTTCGTGTAGTTCTGGGGACATTTTTTTCGCTGCAAGTTGTTCTCGATGTATAATGCAGTGTGTAGATAAAATGTCTGGGTGACCAACATTCTTCACCTTTGCAACAATTCCTGAAAGATGTCCAGTCATATTTGCGGCACCGTCTGTGCATATCCCAATACATTTTTTCCAGTAAATTTCATGTTCCCGGAAATAACTATTAAGAGTTTCAAAAATCTCAGAGCTAGTTGTTCTACCTAGGGATGCAACTTCGGAGAACAATATCGATATATCTTTTTAAAATATCGAAATAGTAATTCGATATATCGGTGAAAAATATCGATATTTCGGTCTTCGATATTTTTGTCTAATTTTTTCCCAATAGAAGTAATCTAAATTTCAAAATTCCAAATTACGAATTCAATTTATAAAACCTCAATGTTTGTTAGGTGGGTATAGGTACATAAAAAATCCACCCATAAAAAATGTACGTTTATTTACCCAAAAATATAATGATTGAATATAATGAAAGAAGTGAATCAACATGCTGGGTCAATAAACTAATATTTCTTTGGGATTGAAGTCAAGAAGATTCGTTAGTTTGTGTGTTCCCCACTAAGCCGACTTTTCAGATCTGGTACACAGGTTCACTGCTGAAGCAACCCTCTCAGATGATACCGACGAGGCATAAGGACTCAAGTACTTCAGGGCGATTTCTGAGAGCACAGGGGTAAAGTGGCGACTGTCAATCCAAAATTGTATAGGGTTTGAGTCTTTTGGCAGGATGGATTGGTCCAAATATTGTTTGAAGTCGGGAGGACGCCACTCTCAGTTACTTGCTGACACGTTAATGCAGTTTTGACAATTTCTTCGTGCCTGTTCCAAATGGAAGGCAAACCCTTCTTGAATTGTGTTGAAGTGGGTTATTTAAGTTCTGGCGATAGCTGTCCCCTCCTTTTATGTTCCGCCCGAATTTCCGCAGAAAGGGCCGTCACTGCTTTACCAACCACCAAACCACCTGAAAAATGAAGTTTTTTAAATCGAGGATTGTGGCTTTTGCCAGAAACATTTGGTTTTGCAACGGCTCCAATCTTTCTGTTACCCCTTTCAGAATACTTTTCGCTATATATCCAACTTGGGCATACTTCTTCAACCATTCTAGAAGGACTGTTTGCCACGGACTGGCCAACTTCTTTTTGAGTTTGCTGCTTTGCTGGTATAACCTTTGGCTTTGATGGGTTCTCCATTTCCTATTTCAGTAGGCTGGCAAGAGGAATAACCAGGCTTGCTGTAACATAATTATCGCCACTAACATCTTCAGTTGCCTGTTTGACAGGCTTGAGTAGTGATATTAACTCTCGCATTACTTTTAGTTGAGATGTTGGGATCATATCGGGAACATTCCGGCTCGAGCCGCAACCATTCATGGAGGAGAGGATTTTTGCCACTGGACCTGAAAGGGTAACAAAACTCTCCATCATATCCAGGTTGGAGTTCCATCTATTACTTATAGCCTGGATTAAAATCAGTACCTCACCCTCCTTCTTACCTGATGCTATCTGTTCAGCTCTGAGCGCATCCATGGCGTTAACAGAGTGTTTGAAGAAAGTCACAATAACTTTGGTGTGGTCTGCAAGTTTGCTGAACTCCTTGACGTCTTTGAGTGCTCCATTCACGATCAAATTGATAATATGAGCCATGCAGCTGATTCTTTTCCCTTCGCCTAAAAAACTGTTGACTGCAACTGTGATATTATCTCCACTGTCAGTCGTCATGGTTAGGATCTTTTCTTTTTCAATTCCAAAGTCCTCTGTAGTTTCGACGAATTTTTCTTTAATACTATCAGCTGTGTGAGACACTTCCAAACGTTGCGCGGACAAAGATATGCTTTCCAACACCCCATCTGATTTAATGAAGTGGACGGTCATGACGAGGAAGCTCCTAGTAGAATTAGTGAGTGTTAGGATATCACTCGTCATTGATACGTGTTCGGCATTTGACAATGTTTTTCACAATTGCTTTTGTTGTGAAGTAACGCTGCTCGACCAATTTGGTTATTGTCACCCTGGAGGGAAGTTTAAAGCGTGGGAGTGCCGTTAAAAAAATTTTCATCCCTTCTTTTTCAACGCATGCGAACGGAAAGTTGTCCTTACATACCATGTAAATCAGAGCTTGTGTGATTTTCTGGTTGTTGGCACACCTTCCTCGAAGAAACCCATCTTCAGAAAGCAGTCGGTGAGTGTCCGTTGCCTCTTGGGAGGTGCTGGGCTTGTAAAAGAAGGCTCGTCTGCAGATGAAGTACTCACATTTTCATGAGTCGGTTCACCAGGTGAAGCGTCGTCAATCAAAGAGGCATCATCAACAGTATCAGTACTATCCTCATCCACAAGAAGAGAAAGAGATTCTGACTCTGACAGTTCCATTTCCTTTCGAAAAGAACTACTTGGACCTGCCTTGGCGGTTGGAGGTGCCTTACGTTTTCTAGCTCCAACCCCTGACAGCGAGGCGAAAGCACTACCATATTTACTTTTAAGGTGTGACGCCAAGTTAGTAATGTTTCCACTCGTTTTGTATCGGTTCCCACATAAATTACAAGTCACAAAGTTTGTCTTCGGATCAATCTTTTCAAAAATTTTCCAAACAGCAGACATCACAATCACAAATTGATCGCACCAATAAACAACATATCGACGAGTTACCCCTTGAGGTCAACAACAGACTACTTTACTTACTTACGACAATTCGAAAATACTGATAAAATAAACAGGAGCAACTCTGGCTAAATGCTATCTTATCTACAGTGTTGCCAGAGGACCAGAATCTTCAGGTTCAGCGAAAAAGTCTCCAGTGAGTAGCCAAAAAGTTTCTTTCCCCTACGGTTTCTTCTTATCCGAAATTCCCCTTAATTGGTAATAATTTTTATGTTGAAAAAAAAAATATCGGACCCGATAGTGCCATTTCGATATTCCGATATATCGGAATCAAAAATATCGGTGAAAAATATCGATATATCGCAAGAAAAATATCGATATTTCGATATACCAATATTTACTATACATCCCTAGTTCTACCTGGCAAATTAAGCGAACAAAGTAGTTCTTCATATAACTCTCCTTCATACTCAAACCTCACAAAACAAAGGAGAGCTTTGTTTGTAATGTCCGTAGATTCGTCTAGTTGTATTGAATAAATTGATGAATTTTTCACCATTTTTCTTATCTGATTTTCAATGTCTTCGGCCATATCTTAGATTCTGCGCTTGATAGTATTAGCAGACATAGGAATTACTTTCAATTTCTGAACAGCTTGCATTCCCAAAATCTGCTCACAGGCTTTTAGCATGCAAGGCTTAATTAATTCTTCTCCAATCGTGTACGGCTTTTTGCATTTCGCGATCTGATTTGCCATGAGATAGGAAGCCTTTAGTAATGATGTATATTCCATGGTCATTTTTCTTAAAACAGTAGCTTGCTTTTGCAGATTTTCATACATTCTTTTAAAATATTCTAGCAGGTTTTTTTTTTTGCTAAATCCGGGTGTTTTGAATTCAAGTGTCTTTCAAGTTTGGAAGGTTTTAATGCATCGTTAGATAAGCTTTCAGAACATACAACACAGAGAGGCCGTGGATCCAGCTCACTGTCAGGTTCTTCAATGAATCCAAACTTTTAGTAGGAATGATATTTTATTGATACTTCGCGTTTTTTCTTCCCTCCACCTCCCGTTCCAACGTTTTTCCTAATGGTGCCTGTTGAAAACTGTGGAGAGTCTGATTTATTGATCAGTTCACGGTTAGGTGAAGTACTACTACTATTATTATTATCGTTCTCAATACTTTTTGAATTACTAAAGAAATGCAGAATATTCTTTTGCATTTTTTCACTCATTATGGGTTTATTTTATTTGAATCTAAAATAAAAAAGAGAAGAAATTTAGAAAAGTCAAACTAATTTTATCCCAATAAATATCAAATAAAAGAAAATATGTAAATGGTTAAGATCGTACCTGTCCTAAAAACACCAATATACAAAAGAAAATACACAATAACTTCCTTAATAACCAGGGCCGATCTTCTATTTTGGGAGCCCCTGTGCAAGAAACAAATTAGGGGCCCCTTATTTTTAATTAAGTTAAAAAAATAAACTTTTTATATATTAAAAAAAATAATTTAGAGCACGACTGTTTTCGCTAGTACGTCAATTACTTCAGAAAAGTTACAGTTTTTTACAATTTCCCTTTCAATACTTAAAATAGCAAGTGAATTTAAGCGTTCAGTAAACATGTTCTGAAAGGCCTAATTTATGTGCAAAACTTTTTGCTTCGTCCAAATACATGTCGAACTTTGGTCTTAAATCTTCAATTTCGGCTCTAATTTTATTAATTACGTTCAAAGCCGCGTCAAGAACAATATTTTCTCCTTGAAATATTTTATTGATAGGATTAATCTTGGATAAGATTGCAAACCATACTGTTAGGGATAAGATAAATGGCATTTCTTGTATTAGGCATAAAAGACTGTTGGCTTCAGATATTGCTATACTATCATTATCTTTATCAATAAACTCCTCCAAAGCATTACAAATTTGTTTAAACTGTATATACACAGCCTTAACAGAATCTATTTTAGCCTCCCAACGAGTATTGCATAATGGTTTAAGGGTGACTTTAAGATGCTTTTGTAAAATTTCCCATCTTTTTGTTGATGCAGCGAATAAGGAGTATAAACGTTGTAATATTCCAAAAAAGTTTTTACAATATCACATATTAACAAATTGAAAGAATGTGATAAGCAAGGAACATAAACCGCAAGAGGATTTAAAGCTATTATTCTAGATTGAACGCCCTTATACTTTCCTTTCATGTTACTACCATTATCATATGCTTGCCCTCTACAATTTTTAATATCTAAGCTTAACTCTTTTTTTTTTTGTAATAAGGCATTTGCGAGTTTTTCACCAGTTACATCAGCTACTTCAACAAATCCTATAAACCATTCATTTATTATAAATCTATTTTCTTCGAAGTTTACATACCTTATATTGATTAAAGCCTGTTCGCTATGAGAAATATCAGCGGTACAGTCCATTTGGATACTAAAATATGTAGCCGCGTTTATGTTACTTTTAATTTTGTTAAGCACTTCGTTTCCATGCGCATAAATAATCTGTTCCTGTGACCTATGCGCCAAATGCTGCACAATTCTGTTTTTTGAATTTTTTATTTTTGTTAAATGATCCATAAACACAGAGTCATATTTACTTAATAATTCAATTAAGTCTAGAAAATTTCCATTATTAAGAGACCCTATTAAGAGCGGAAGATTGTTGCATGACAAAAACAGAATCACATATACGATTCTTTGAAATAATAACTTAAAAGGCGTTCAGTTTCCTTATCCATACCATATTGATTACTTTTATCTATTGTTGAAGATAAATTTAATCTTTTAAGCAAATCTTGGAAATAAACGAATTGATATGATAAACAGAACGCTCACGATCCTGGATCGAATTCGAGAGCTTCCTCCTTTTCACGTATTGTTTGAATTGAATTATGTTTCAATGTATCTTAAAACATAACGTGATGAGTAAGTATATTCCACATTTCTCTGGGGACCAGCGAAATTTTCTCATTAGTGGTCCGCGGACCACCACTTTGGCGACCTCTGATTTAGTAAGCTGTATAATGACACCTCTATCAGCTATCTATGTCAATTAACAGAGCTTCCAGAGCAATTTTTATGTAAAGCCGTTTTGGGAGTTTTGTTTAAAGTTTTTATTGTTGTAACTTCCAATCGGGTTGCAATTTTAGCAAACTTGGTGTAAAATTTAATCCATATTCTTAATTGTCTCTGGCTACTTGCCAACAAAATTTTATCAAAATATGGTATGGTCATGTAAAAATTCTATTACTGTGTTGTCAAGTCATGGAATGGCCCTCATTACAAAATATTACATTCAAACCATGTCCGTCATTACAAAAGATTATCATACCAACATCTTTCAATATTTACAACAAAGATAACTCAACTATATTTAGATAGGAATAGAGAAAGAAAAACCCAAAATTATCCTAAAAACCCGTCACTTCATTCGTAAACCGTGAACAGTCAACATTCATCGTGAACATTCAACCAACAATGCACTTCACGACGGAGGATGTGGGTCTAATTCAAATCACTGCACGGCAAGCGCTTGGACAATGTACTGTTGGTTCATATCGAAAAGGCGTTGTTTTCTGGTGAAATTAGTTTAAAAAGACCTCTTAGGTAATCGATATCGGCAATTTCTGTCTTAAGGCAGTACTTCGCGTAAGATCTTGTCAAAAGGTAATGGACTTCACTGTTACGGAATATTATAATTAGATTACTCACTCACATAGAAAAATTTCAAAATAGCTTGAGTAGTATGTTTAAACATTTTGAATCAGTGTGTATGGTCGTAAATGAAGAAAATTCATTCGAAATTTCAAACTTTTAATGTGACTGTACCTGGATTGTAATATACAAAAGAAAAAATCTTTAAATTTAAATTAATGTCGTAAGATATCTAACTGTTACAATAATACTTATTTACAACATTAAATCACTTGTGATGTCACATGTATTAAAACATGAATTTCAATAAAACGAACTACAATAATACGTGTTATTTTACACTTTTTTGCGGCAACTTTACATTTTCAAGTTGGTAGCGTTGTAATGCGTCGCTGAGCTTGTTACTTGAAAACAACGCGTAAAGAAATGAAATTTTTTGAGTTTACTTCCAACGTTGATTATATGAAGAATATCTTTAAAGTCTTGTTTTATCTGAAAAGGCAAATTATTTTTTCAACAAATAGCTCAAAGTAATTTATCTCAATTTCAATTTGAAAGAATGAAAATTATACATCAATGTTCTCATCTCTTTGAACTCTTATGTATTGGGAAAGTTAGAAGACCATGGCGTTAGTTTTCGCACTCTGGTGGCGAAAGACGAAATAAGTGGTTCGCTTGATGTAGTGCAGTGTCGTGACGTTTCAGTACAGCAATCTCGAGGATCCTTACATTATTTTACTTTTTATCGAGTATCTCACTTTAGATCCCGTGACTTATGATTGTCATAAGGTTTTCATACTTTCCGAATAACAGTGAATAATTTCAAAAAGTTTTGAAAAATTCCTACATTTGATTATCTAGTATTTTTTCAGTTCAAGTCGAAGATTCGTGAAATCCCGTGAGAGACCATGTTAACCAAGTCGCAATAAACCGCGAACTATTTTTGTTAAGGTCATGAAATTTTGTCCACTTGTTAGCTGTCATGCTATCAACAAGTTTGCAAAATACATATAAACAAATATCTTATTTTTGAGTTTATGTGAAGAAGTACCTTAATACTACTGTAATAGTACTACGAAGGCACAAGAAGAAGAGGGCGGCAAAAGATGAGATGGATGGAATCACAGAAGTAATGGATTCCAAACTGAAGCCTTCGAGAGATGGTGCAGGACATTTTTTTTGTGGGGCTTTACGGCTCGCCGACATCGAGGTCATTAGAGCCCTAACATTTTGTACAGGTGGGGAAAATGCAGTTACGCACTAAGGAGAGCCAACATGTCTCTCCCCGCGTGTGGGACTCGCCAAATGACTCGACCATACCCACCAAAAACCCTCCTGAATTACAATACATCCAAATATATATCAAAATAGAGAAAAAAATTAATAATTATAAAAATTAATTTAAAAAATGGTGCAGGACAGAAGAGTACGGCGTGGTTCATGAGGTCACGAAGAGTCGGAATCGACTAAACGAATAAGAAGAAGAAGAAACTACATTAATAACCTCAAATAGCGATTTACTTCTTGGAACAACAAATTCTGCTAACTATTCATACATCAAGAGGGTTTCTGTTATGCAACACAAAACAACTTATTTTGTTTGCAAACGCATTTCGAAAATCCGTGATTTAATGCTCTGAGTTCTTAGTTCTAATTCCTAACTATATAAATGAAATCATGTACTGAATAGGAGCTTCAAATATTTTGTTAATACTGGAATATACGCAGGAATAAAAATCCTCTCTAATCTACACCCCAACAGGGATCTGTCATTAGTCCTCAGAATATTTTCAACTGAAAATATTTTTTCAATGTAAATATTTGGAGCATAGCAAGCTAGTGAAAACTGAAACCAATGATATGAGAACGATAAAAGACGTAGGGGAAACGAAAACGGATATAAAATAAGAGTGTACCACGGAACAGATTTTCTTCCTTCATGAGGCAAGCAAATCATATAATAACATTCACCTCCAAAATATTCTCTTTGAATCGAACGAAGTATACATTGATCTAGTTGCATAGAGCCCGCAGTTCTCATATGACACAGAACTTGTTCAGTACTGTCGCCATCCGTATTTCCGCTGCTGCTCCAATATTTAACGATCAATATTCAGCGTTTGCCTCGTAGGCGCAAGGTCGAAGAAGTGGAGCAACGATGGGATGAGGTGAGTCCAACCACGAGAGAAGCATAACTTACGACGTCGCTTATGGACAGAGGCTGCATTCTCTGCCTGCCGCGCCGCTCCACGTCTGCGACAGGACAGCTACCGTTTGTTACTCAGGGACAACTCACATGCAAGTCGACCTTTACCCGCGACCTAACTCGTGCATCTTCGCTGGCATGAGGTACGCTGAACATTTTCCACGCTGAAGGTGCAATAGGCGCAAAGTCAAGTAACTATTTCCCAACAGAATTTGGGCCGATGTCAATTCGATGCAAAACACAGCGTACGCACGAGAAGAGACACTGAGGCAACTAATATGATAGATAAATAANCGCACGAGAAGAGACACTGAGGCAACTAATATGATAGATAAATAATGACTCCCAGAGGCTCCCTTGGATGTGGTACAGTTCCCCTTCACGAGAACACGATGAAGGCAAACATTTTTCTCCGAAGCGTACTTCATTCTACCAATCCTATAACGTATGAAAAAATCTCCACAAATAGAACTTACGAAATATAATGAATAACTGCTCTGAACTTCATTTTATTTTTCCATAATAATCGGAGGTGGAGGGAGGAAATGTGGCCCAGGGAGCAAAGCTTTCACGGAGCCTGCTTCAAGCGTATTAAATTGTAAAATGTAATAGTACCTATATTCACTGTAATGCAAATAATAACACGAAAAAGTAATTTTCCAGAAATAACACTTGAATGTATTTACTTGAAAATTACGCAATATAAAAATTGGCTGCGATGATCTTCAATGCGATTGGCAAGAGAGGCGCAGTGGGTTAAGGGGGATAAACCACTCCCCTATCGGACCTGAACTCTCAACAGATAAAGTCATACTTTGCAAGTCACAAGAAATTTTTCACACCAAATTTATATGTTATAGGCAAACGTAATACAAATTTGTAGTATGATTTCTGCTTATTACATGCACTGGTCGAAGCGACTCGCAACACTAGTCGTGTTCCATGTAGGCTAAACTCAGCAATAATTGTATAATCGGTACAACGCAACGGCATTGCCGACAGCACAACTCACGACTAGCCTCCAATGTACATAGCGCGCTGTGGAGGGGCAGTAAGCAACGTCTTTATTTACAGGATCTTTAGCTGCTTCAGAGGGTGTGAAGTTCCAAATTTCTTTTCTTTATGTCTCATGCCATGTAAAGACGGCAGGCGGGTTTCTACTCATTTAGGGGATGACGTTTATTCAAGCTTTTATTTAACTTGTTAGTTCGTATGTTTGGGTCAAATCTTGCTACTGAATTTTAAAACACTTCCCCTCAACCGATAGAGCCAGAAATTTGTTTTAAAACAAAACCAGTTTTTTAAATTAAAAATTCAAGATAAAGTTTTCCTTCATTACTCATTTTAAGTTGCTTTACGTGATAGAATAAATTCATTACTCATTTTAAGTTGCTTTACGTGATAGAACTCTATCAAACTTAAAATATTTATAAACAAAATTAAGACGAATCTTTTTTCGAAAAAGTAATTAAAAAACCAAATTTTTTTAAAAAATTTGTTCAACATACTTCAATTCAACAAAGTTAAAAGACTCATTTCTATCTCATTACTATAATTTTTATTGCTCATTTTTTTGTTTTTTAAATCTAAAAAAGAGACACTTATTTCGTCTTTACTGTGTTTCGTAAATTTTAATTGTATGAATAAATAGCTATTCAATAAAGCACAAAACGCTCCCCAAGATACAAAGTGAACTACCGTTTCTTCTACGCTAACACCACACCACCTTTGGTTCACTTCATTTGATACGAAAATCCACGAGTTACATACGCGGCAATGATTCAAAAAGACGATGACTAGAAGTCGAAATCAAGTCTCAAAGCTCGGACGAAACCTTGTTAGAAGGATGATGTGGTCATTTTATCACCTTCAACTCGACTCTCAATCATATTCGTCAATCGCTGTATCGCATTACGCATCACTAGTTTTTTTTATAACTATCTTCCAAAAAATTAAATTAAAAAAAGTCATGGATAATAGAATTTTTCGTGACTCACCTTAGTCCCTTCGACGCTAATAATGCGGTAAAGGCTTCGGGTGGAATCATAGAAGAAAGATACCGATACTGCCGCTGTCGATGCAGAAATCCACGAACGCTTCGTCTTCGGGTCGATGTGAAACACGTGCGCCTTGCACGAAAAGATCGGCTGCTCTCTGAAAAACAAAACAAAAAAACCTATCAGTATGTACGTTCGCGAAATATTATAGCATTTGGGCGAAATCTCTTTACATGCAAACGTTCTGAGTATTTATTTCATAATACCATGCAATAACGTAATCTAGGACAGGACAAGAACATATGGAATGACTGCAGAAACTTCGGAACCAGTCGGAATATGTTCCGAGTTCAGGATTCCGTTTCCTCGGTTAATGTAATATAAGCTACTTATTTTTTTACAATCATTTTGGACATTATCCATCGTCTTTACCTGTATATTCACAACAGGTGTATATTCGTTTTGCACCGTTTTGGATGTTCTGTCAAAGTCCGTCTGCAGGCGTCCGGCAGCACCGATATTTGAACCACGGTATTTAAGGCGAGGACGTTATCATTGGGCCACTGTGAGCCAAAATACCCTTGTATGAAGATATAAACAGGTAAAGACGATGGATAATGTTCAAAAAGATAATATAAAAATGATAATATAACATCGTCAAGAATTTCTTACAGAGAAGAAATAAGTTCTTTAGTTCACAATCCGAATTCCAATGTCGTCTCCACTAGAGATATATTGGCAGAGCAAATAGAATTTACACACACATCTTAAACAGATACAAACACGAAGGAAATTTGGCACAGCTAACTCAACCACTGAATCAATGAATGGACTGCATGTTGAACTATTCAAAAGAACTTGATCGTGTAATATTGTGTTATTCTAAAGTATAATAAAATGTAGGACATGATCATCATTCATATTTTCTGGGAGAACTAAAGTTAAATATTACAAATTTATATCAAGTATTTCTTCTAAATTTCTATAGGCATCAAACTCTCATTGTTGTAGTACTTCATGAAATACTTGTTTGAATTCGTCTCCATAACATCAGTGAGCTAAACTACTTCAGACGTTTTAACTAAATTTCTTACTTCATTGCAATAGTTAATTATCTTTAGAGACACCATTTTATTAGTAGTTGTCGGTTATCTTGTTTTGCGTCTGCTTTGGTTGTAATTTATTAATCAAATCACAACAATGGAAACCACCGCATTCCTTAACGCATTCAAAGCTGACCTCAAGAAGGCGTACCAACACTTGTTGCAATACATCGACACTCGTATCAGCGAGATGGTCAATAAAATCACTACCAGCGGGTGGACAACAGTTAGGAATTTTCACCGTCCATCCAACTGCTGTCACCCGGTTCAACCCAAAACACATGTACCACCCCATCACTTCACACAAAATGCGTTCAGTGTGTTAGAAGACATGTCCCCTTCCCCCCCTCTACCCATCCCTCCTACTTCTATCACTCCTTCCTATTCCGCACCCAAACCCGTCAACCCTGCACTGGGCAGTACAGCCGCCCAAAAACACGTAAAATAGTGTTAACCAATACTATGAAAGAACAACTCCACGCAAAAGATAGTGCTCTAATATTAGCTGATTCGCATGGTCGCCAAATGTCCTCCGTTATGCGTGGAATTGTTCTCAAAGAGCCCTCTCTATCCGGTTTCTTCAAGCCAAACGCTCGTTTGGCTCAAGTTATCTGAGAGCTGGACACACGAAAGCACTCACAGAGCGGGACACCGTAACTATTATTGGTGGACACAATGACATTAATCTGGGAGGTCAATACAACCCTAGTATGCAAAACCCCAAAAAGGCATCCCAAGGCACTACCATCATACTTTCAAGCCTGCCTCCACGTTACAACATGCCGCACTTGATCAATAAAATTAACGACGCAAACATCGCTCTAAGACAGCATCAGCAGACACTTTTGTTGATCTGCAATCCCACTTTTCTGCGAAGGACTTTCCTCGGTACGGCTTACACCTAAGACCGACTAGGAAACAACGCTTTGATTCTCTCTTAGCTACATACCTATCCTCACCTCCTCCACCAGTCCCTTCACCTTCACCAAATCCACCACCCACCTCTATTACTACCTCATCAATTCCTCCATCTCTCTCCATTCCCATTTCTCCCCTTCCCTGACCTGTCTCTCCCCCGATCTCACCTCTCTCGTCCAAACACGTTTTATCTGCCCCATCCACGCCACCTTTCGCTACAAAACAGTTATAACTTGCGGTCGAGTTAGATATTATGCTCGGAGATGACAACTGAAATCAAATTCTCCTCAGCCATCCCAATCCCTCGAGAAAATAAAATACATATTCATAATTTCATCATAATGTTCAATCCCTGTCCAAAAATGTAACATTGAAATTCTTTTACTTGACAATCCATTCGATGTAAGCCTAACAGCACTGGTTTTCTGATACTGACTTCAACTGTACTTTTATGTAAGTATGTATATCGATCAGGCCAGCTAAGGACCACGAAAGACGACTTCCAGTAAGGCTCAGTTTTGATTTGAGTTTACTCACTAGACTCGTCGTAATAACCGAGATCGGGCAGCGATTAGATATGATCCAGAGCACTGTATCCGAGCATTACAACTGCGGTTGTTAGTCGCAGAGGTCGGTCTCTTTGTAAATCCCAGCTAATCAAACTGGGACATGGATACAAAGAGCTACAAATTCTCTCTTGCCCCCTCCGGGAATCGAACCCGGGATGACTTAGTGACGAGGGGCTCACTGTACTTTTATTCTTATTCATTCTTTAGCAAACTTTTACTGTCGAAAGAATTTTAAAGGAAATGTTCACATTGGTACTTGTATTTATGACAATGTTAGAAATGACATTTCGTCTTCCGCACTGTTAGGTAACGATAAATTCTGCTTGTATGGCATTTTCAAACTTTCTCCAATTTATTCGACATAGATATTGTAGTTTTGTATATTTATAGACCTCAATCAGATCTTGAAATTTTATTTTTGAATTTCGAAATTGTTTTAGAACGTCAAACGCGGAAAATATGAAATCTATTGTTGTCTGTGGCGATTTCAATATCAATTTCCTCTGTGAATCGGATTTCACGCACAATCCCAAGAATCGATTCAAAAATCTAATCTGCTCCTTCAACTTTGTTACTACAATAATCGACCCCACTCGCATCTCCGGCTTATCTCGAACATTGCTAGACCAGATAATTGT
Source organism: Laupala kohalensis (assembly GCA_002313205.1). NCBI lineage: Eukaryota > Metazoa > Arthropoda > Insecta > Orthoptera > Trigonidiidae > Laupala > Laupala kohalensis. The sequence goes on from NNCF01126791.1 coordinate 263,724, forward strand.
CAACAGTAGACTCTTATATTCAAGTATTTAACGCGGCATACAGCGACCACATATTGACCATTAAAGATATTTTACAACCACGTACAATATTCTACAAGCTTGCTAGACAGTTTACGAAAAAAAATGTATCCATTTTTACAAGTTTGTTAGATCAGGAAACGTGGAATGACGAGTATAATTGTGAAAACAAACGAAAAATTAAATGTATTTTTTTCAATATTCTTGAAATATTACAACTCTAGCTTTCCTATAAAATGCAATTTAGTTAAAGCAAACAATCACAAAACATGGATAAACCAAGGTATAAAAATTTATTCCAAAAACAAATGTCATTCATATTAAACTGGGGAACAACTGGGAATTTTCGTTAGATGTCACTTGTTTTGACTAGCTTTTGGCCTCTGAATCCAAAACTAAACTCAGCTCTTTTCTATCACGTCAACTTTTTAAGCTACAAGATACCCTCTCTTTGTCTCAAAAGTCATACTAAATGTATACGATGGAAAATAAAGGGAAAACTTACCAAATACTCGGTTCACAAAGAATTGATTTATTCATACAAGAGTTATGTGAAGTTACTGCAAGTTAAATTTTGTTCATACAAATAGTAAAGTTGTTTTACCAAACGATAAACATACATATTAAGATAAAAATTTTCGCTTATGGCTTTTTCTAGAGTGCTTTACCTGTAGACATTCTCGTTTGATGTTCCAACAAAAGCCAGCAATCACATGTGCATCCCATTTACCTTGGTACTGTACCTGCATGACCTTAAAATCTTCGTGGAATCGCTCACCCTGCTCATCACTGATTGCACCAAGATTTTTCGGGAATTTATCAAGATGGCCATGTAAAAATACAATTTGATGCTCATGTTGCAACCAAGCATTTTGAAGCTTTCCAAGAGTTTCTGGACGATTTCGCTGTAATTCTGTGCTCGAGTATTTCGAAGAAAATCTTCGACAACGTTTTTGAATGCCAGCCAAGCATTCTCTTGAAGTTCTGTCATTGTTCCGGTGAAATGTTCATCTTTAAGGAGCTGCCGACTTTGTGGACCATCAAACATACCGGCCTTTATTTATCTTTTTAAATGACAGGCTAGAAAATGCCGAAATGAGATACTTTCAATTGGCAAAGTTTTAACAAATCACTTCACGAGACCCAGTTTTATATGCAGAGGTGGATATATAATGTTCTTTCTGTCGACAAGTTGCTGACGTAAAATGTTAGGATCACCAGGTTTCAGATCAGATCTTGGCGGTCAGTTCGACACCACCCAATGCTTCTCACAAGCTCTGCTGTCTCACATACACACACAGAAACAACAACAAGGAATGCCTGGGATACCATCATTCCTGACCAATGAGGAAGCAGACCATTTTACGGTCAACTTATATGATCCATTGGAGCATATGTTATTGCAACAAATCGCAGACTCTCTGTCTTCATATTCCTCACACAAACAAATTGAATGGCCTATTGGTACTGCACCATATATATTTCCATTGTAGAGGAGGACACACTTCAAGCATAGTACTTCCTATGATTCACGTTCGATGCCGCGGAAAGTGGTCACATTCACAAAAAGATGTAGAGAAAAAACTTGACGCGATAGAAGAAAAATAACTATATTTTTGGAATCAGCATACCTATTTAACTCTAAAACAACTCAAGAACCTAATTCAACAGAAATTGTTACAAATACAAATTATACAGTGTTATCTTTCAAAACTCAATAACCAACCACCCGAATTTTATTATTTTCGTATATGGAAAAGGGATCTATGCAACTTAAGTAATGGAAAATGACACATACTAAAATCGAACAACCATGTGAAATATTGTAGAAAATTACAAATCCCCTTCAGAATATTGTCAAAAAACAATTCTCTACTATACGATGGCAAAATTGTATCAAATCCAAAGGACATCGCGAATGTATTCAATTCATATTTCTCAGAAGTATGTAAAATGTCGAAACTGTAACTCAAAATCAATGTCCAGTATATACATCCATACATGTGCCGCAAAAAATGTTCATTTCCGAAACTAAAACTAGTGAAGTTATGAGTGTCATCAGTTCACAAAAAATAAATTTTCGTCAGGGATAGATGACATTCATGAATTTATAGTAAAATCTTCCTCCCGCGTTATATGAAGTCCCCTCACTCATATTTTCAATAGTCCTTGTCACAAGGATTCTGACATATTGAAGAAAGTTCAAGTCAAACTATTACATAAGAAATGAAATAAAAGCGATGTTGCAAACTATCGACCCATATCCTTATCGCCAATATTTTTCTCAAAAGTCCTTCAAAAATCTATAAGCGATTTCTTATCGCATAATAATGTTCTCTCAAACAATCAGCACGGTTTCTGGAAATCCCTTTCTACTAAGTGTCAGTTTATTTTTAAAATGATCTATTTCTCTTTACCGTGGAGACAATCGTCAAGGTATTTTTCTTGATTTATCGACAGCATTCGATGTAACCGATCGCGAAATTCTTATCTCAAAACTGAATTGATACGGCAATCGTTGATTGGTACACTACCTACTTAAAAGATACTTAAACTTAACTACCTACTTAAAATATAGGTATCAGCAAGTCGAAATTTCTCATGTTGAAAATAAAGTATTCCAGCATTATCTTTCATATACAAAGCCACTTACTCGTGGAGTTCCTCAAGGTTCAAATTTAGGATCTACCCTCTTTATTGTACATAAAGGATGTCATCCACCACGTCTAATTGCAAAACGGTGCTTTTTGTTGATGAGACTAATTTACTATGTAAACAATTCGATGCGCAAAAAGGAGTATCTAACCTCTCGTCTTGATTTCATTAAAATCGTTTCATTGTTAATAATGATAAAACTGTATCAATGTTATTTCGCAATAGTGTAACAAAATCAATTCCTCCTCCTAGTTTTGATAAAAGAAATCCAAATAAAAGATGTCCAAGTTAATCAAATTTTTAGGGTTCCATATTCAGGGCAACCTCAAATGGAATTGTCACTTTCATAATCCGAATTTCAAACTAAGCAAATTGTGCTATGCATTCCAAATTCTAGTCACCGTTGTAAGTCAATACGTTATCGCTGCGTGTATTTTGCAAATGTTTATTCTCATTCACGATACAGCAATCTTCTGGGACCAATCCGTTCAGAGCATTCAAACTTTTAGAATCCAAAAAAGGATGGTTCGGATTATATGTAAATCTAACCCCCGAAATTCATGTAAACCTTTATTTAGAGAATTAAATATTCTCCCTCTCCCTTACCTATACATTTATGAAGTAGTCATGTTTGTTAAGACAGAACTATTAAAATTCCACCTCTGCTTTAGAAGAAATAGTCTAGTTCACAAGTCTACTCGTAAACTAGTGGTGCAAAACTATTACACATACTTCTCATATACGTTTTTCTATCTGTAGCATAGAGTGGAAAAAATATAGTAAAAGTGTTATATAAATGTAATTTCGTTGTAGACAGAAATTGATGTATTTTCGTACCTGCAGTGCGTTTGCTGTCCACCTTTGCATTTTATCATTATTATATCTTTTATTTCAGTTTACGAAAAGTGTATTCTACGTCAGTTGGTCCATTTACACTGCAAAATATTATTCAAGGATCTTGAAACAGTAAGTGTAGGGGACAGAAATTATTTTACTGCGTCTATACCAAAGTTTCAAGCGAAATACTGCTAATGCGGATGTAATGCATACAAATTGTACCTTACGTACAGAAAATTTAAGAAAAATCTTTGGAGTCGTTTTTGAGAAATATTCGAAAGAGTACTTTGACCTTCATGTGAAGTACCCTTTGTCCCTTTGTTTTAAAGTTTAAAAAAGAGAGAGAGAGCACGTGCATCGACAACAAGTAAATTCTACCATAAATACGAAATATGAATGAAATATAATCTTCCGTTTACTCAGAATCGCTGCGTACAGACGGACGGACGTTATGTCGAAAACAACTTTTTCTGAATCAGGAATAACCAAAACGGATATCTCCCTCGAAATCTCGCTTTCGAATTTTTCACGATTACTAAACTTTCTATATACTACGTATGTGAGAATGTAAAAACAAAGAACCGATTAAATTTGATGATGATTGATTTTTTCATACTTAAATTACTCCCTTAAATTGACGTATTTTAACACTTCTATTTTTAATAACTTGTTTTTAATAATTTAGGTTAACCATTACTGTAGAACTCTTTGAGGCGAATATAGTTTTCAGCTACCTATAACTATTCAGGCAGCGTAAGCGAATATACCACTCTCTTTCCCAATTTCATCGACATTGTATCTTTCTTTTCTTTTATTTCTCGTATGTTCTTCCGGAACACCGTAACTATATCCCTGCCAAACATCATTTTGTTTTGTTCAGTGATTTAGTCGTGATTAAGTAGCAAACAGACAGACACAATTTCGCATTTATACATTAGGCTGGATATCTGTAAGAAATATTAATATACGACGGCTAACAACGTTTTCTAAGGAACCTTTCCTATTCCTATTGTAAGGAACATTCATTTGAATCACAATGGGCTGACGAAGGCAAGAAATGACGAATCAAAACAAGACTTGACTGAAGTTAACCATGGCTTGACAAAAACAAGACGAAAATAATAAATCAAGTCAAGACATTTGCTTTTTTAAACAGTATTGTAAATTTAATTTAAACACTTGCTACGTTTTGTTAATTCTTAATGTAAAATAATGTAAAACAATACATACAAATGGCATGTCTTACGTCTCAATTCACAGCCATCGCCCGGAGGACGTGTTAAAATGGCTTAAAATTGGTTGTGTTGATACGGAAAGCTTACCATTGGCAAAATGAATTCTTATCTACACGGGTTTCTTCCCGCCATATTTACTTTGAGAGGAAAGGTTCAGATTTCCTCCATGAAACTGTCTTAAAAGATTCAGGGACTATGCCATCAATGAACTCAGCAGTAACACACGTTGGTTCCTACATTCTGAAGGTCGAATGTTCGTACAAGTACTTCTGTTTGTTTTAAACTCTAAGATGCTCTTTTAAAATTGCAGATATGTCTTTTTCAACTTCGTACTCCAACAAAGCATGGAATAATTTAAATCTTTTCACCATTTGATGTGATCACGTTCAAGTTGGCTACCTCAGTTTAATTTGACCAAAATTGAGATTTCTTTTTTTTTATATCCCAGACACATGTTATACGGTTTAAATATTTTTACAAAGAAGTAAATAATACAACAAAAATTAAATATTAACTATGACAAAAAGGAATAAAGAAATTTATCTCCCAGTTGTTTTCAAGATTTTCCAACATCGTTGTTCTTTTTCTCTCAGCCTGTTTTCCAGATGCTACTGAATATGCACTTAAAACGCTCTTCATCTTTGAAATCACAGAGTTCCCCGTGATGCAAAGCAGAAAAAATGCTGGCATACAGTATGGACACTATTAACCTGAAATTAAATTGGGTCATGTACGAGATTTTAACGAAATACGTAGTGAACGATTCAATTATTTAATAGAGACATCAACATACCCAAAGCATTGACAGGTATTTTATTACATTCATATTTTACTGTACTACACCTCATTTACTACACTCCCTATACGTCAAATGAGTTAAGTTTTAAAAAGAGGTATTTGAGGAAATACGAAAAGAGATACCCGAAGAAGACTCGGAAATGGAGTTTAACCTGAATATCGCAAATAAAGAGTTTTCCATGTTAATAAAATTTAATTGTACAGAAAAAGGTAGGAAAATCAGAAACACGAATAAGATAATTCAAAAGAATTATACCATTTAAAATTAATGTTTGACGTCTGCTCTTCTGAACATAAATGACGTAGACAAACGACCCGAGTAAGCAGGCAACTTAATTTCTAATACAATTAGTAATTCACACGTCATAATCCAGAAAACAAATTGTATAATAACCAATTAAAATGTAAATCAAACACTATGTTTCGTTTCTAATGTGAGACATCGTCAGGTATTCTAGTTCATTGCTACCGAAGACTAACCATTTAAAACAATTCATCCATGAATACTTGCTTTTTAGTTAGGCTGCAAGAAATTGCTGCTGCATATGAATCATATAATCTGTGCAGACATACCACTACAGTTGGCAAATCCAAAGCAACCTTGAAACTATCGTAGCATTAAAGAAAGAAAAGGATTAATAGACGGAGGGACGGGGCGAGGCATGAACCGACAAGGATTAGAGCACTGCAATGGGTAGATAAGGCAGATTACCCACCGATTCCCTCAGCACCAAGACGGCTGCTGAACACTAATTAGTGTTTGCGCTACCAAGCTTCGCAGCAACCGCAACGGTTGCGTAATCTGAAATGATGGCGCTTAGGACTTACAAGACAACAGGTAATCACTGACGCACACAACCCACAACAAAAGTATCATCTACAGATGACATATTTCATGTTCAGAACAACAAATTTGTATAGGAAAACAGTATATTTCTGTTAGAGTATCAATAGTAATATAATAAATAATAATAATTTTTGTTTTTCCAATGTGTCACAGGTTTCAAGTCTCGGCTTTCCAGTAATCGTCGCGTCGAGGTGTTGAAAGCCAACGTTTCGGCCATCTTGCTGTGGCCTTCTTCAGAGTACAGAGTTTGAACTAGTCGACGCGGCGATGCCGTGACAGCCAAGGCTCATGTGACTCCGACCGCGGAAACCTAAACACTAATTTCTCAGAATTTTCCAGGAAATTCAGTATGACCAAGGCTTAACTTGCCAAAGCAACTTGCATGTTCAACGTTTCATAATTTAATGCAAGTTCCTGCTATGACTGAAAATTTTTTCTAACCATGTTCAGTCTCATGGTCTTCTGCACTATGTTCAGAAGTCATTTGTCATTTTTATGCCCAATATTCCCAATAATATTTACCGAAATTATCACATTTTATTTATAATAATAAATAAATTACGCGCGCCCGATCAATCTTCTTTTACTCAGGAAAAAATGAGATATATTGACATTGTCAAAGTCCAGGTAGAGCTCCATAATTACTTGACCTCGGCACTAGAAAGAGGAAATGTGGTCAGCATATCGCTTCGACCGGCTTGACCCCAGGTTAGACCATGGTACTCATTTTATAGCAGGCTCAGTAGGCCTGTGAGTCAGCCTGGGTGTTGAGGCGTGATGAAAAATCCCCACCGGGGATCGAACACCGGCCATCAAACCAGCAACTCAGCGCTCTACCCACTGAGCCACGCTGACTCCCAACTGATACTGTAAGATCAAAATACTTTTACTTAGTGGTTTTTAAAAACATGAATAATACCCTAATTTTACAAAGTCATATTTCAGAATAATGTCGCGTTGGTTCATAGCGATACAACAATAATATACAATGTCGCGTTGGTCGTTGCTATGTATATGTTTAGCGTTGTCTTTGTCCCAACGTCGGGAGAGGATAGATCCCAGAGGAAATAATTAGAATACTCGCTTGGAAATAGAGTAATTCTCTATTCAGGTTTTGGCGTTTGGTTAATAAAACATTGACACATATAAACTAAAACAAAGGTTTAATAATTGAATTTGCACATAAGCTCGAAGAGAGCTTATAATTAAAAAGTTATAATGATTACATAAACAAGTGATTACATAGTTATGTTAAATGCCCTTATCGGAGCGAGAGATCAATATATTGCATTAACATGTTCTAAAGACTCGTAAGGACGTCAAGGTCCATTTAGAATGTTCCATATGCTTCCCATTATCGTCAATACAGACCATCATCAAAACCGTTGTCGGCTGAACCCCGTGAAGCCGCGCAGGGTCGCTTCTTGCGTCCCGTCGCCGACATACCCAGTCTCGGGCACGTCACATCGTCTCCAGCTAGTACTCCATAGCAGAAGAAGGCAAGAAGGCAAGGAGGCAAGGGCCCTCGGATGGGTGGTCACCAGTTTAAGTAACCGTGAGGGGTGTGCGGGGGAATTGGTTTGTAACTTCCCGAAAGCGCCCTGGTAGGGTGGGGGTTCCATGTGGATATTTGAATGTATTGAGGAGCTCTTCATGGTAGGAGAAGTCATTGGGAAGGGAGTCGTTGCACACGGCTCTACGATAATTTGTGAAATGGTAAGGCGTAGTCTTATGCATTTAAATGCAATTAGGAAGAAAGAGGGAGGAATGTCACATGGAGGGGGGTGACAGAGTGCAGTGGCGTGGCGAGTCATACGATCGTGTGTCATCTCGGACTTGACCACAGAGAAAAATAGGTTCTCTGGAAACCCCACCACAGAGACGAGACAAACAGGAAAAGTTCTTATCTCTCGCGGCTGACGCCTCGGAGATCCGGCTGAAGAGTCACGATTAAAATGACACTAACTATTTAAACTATCGATTTAAAGATCCGCCCTGGAAATATATTATAAAATTCTTGCGTAATGTCAGCTTTGAGTAATATTATAAACCTTTGCGTAATGTCAGTCCCGTGACAATAATACAAATTTAATACAATCTTTTTGTGTTATGGTTGTGTACAGGATTTTGAGTTTCACCTCCAGCATCAAGAAAAAAATTTAACCTCGGACGAAACCACCCTTGAGCAAGCAACGTTAAGTTGTCCGTGAGAGAAACAAAACAATCGAAATGTAAACAATCAGTCTAGTTCACTACTTCACCCTTACTTAGGGGTATTTCATCCCCAAATGTACTGAACTTGCACTCATATGACATCATGTCACTGTTGACTTGAAAGGTCCCAAAATCTATGGATCAAACCAGTCTTTTTCGATCAAATATCATACTTTTAATACTTTTCTTTGGGTTGCACCTAAGAAGTTTTTAAGATGATCGATTTCCGAATTTCACTAGCCGTCCCCAATATTGCCATTTTTCAGACTTTAAACACGTAGTCTTCCCAGGGATCTTCTGTAGGTTGGCTTCTACATATATGCTTACAGTTTCTGTGAGTCCGAAGATAATAGGGAGAACTTTTGTCTTCATTCCCCACATTCTTAAGAATTCAATAATCACGTCTTTATATTTGAGCAAATTCTCTACCTCATTGCTCACAACATTCATGTCATTTGGAACGGAAACAATAGAAAACATTATTATTATTCCTTTTGTTAATTAAATTAGGTAGTGTATTTGTGGATTGTTCCGTCAGATGCCCCCCCCCCTATCCTTGTATGCTTTTTCCTTGTTCTTTAGTTCGCGCCGACATGCCCTACCATCACGTAAACTGCTATGCTCTGCGTTCAAGAATGAGTGTTTCCATATTTAAGTGTATATTCTCTATAACAACCTCTGCCAAGCACTGTTTACTGAACATGTGTGCACATATTTCAATTATAAACGGAACACAAAGATGCCAGTCAAGGATTTCTGCATATTAGACATTACTATAAACAAATTAACGAAAACTATTCTAACCAATATCAGTGATAAGACAAGTAATATCTTGAACGGAATGGAAGATGAAATCGAAGATGTGTACCCTTTTCGGCTCTCTTAGGATATTGCTTTGTATTCAGCGACGGCAAGCGTACAAATATTTACAAAATTTTTGTATTCATACAATGTCACAATCATAAAATGAATTAGTGCAAAATAAATAAATAATCCCACGTAAAGTCAACGCATATTACAAACACATTACATCAAATTTTCCACAAATGACACTACTTAATTTTTGTGACATTCAAACACAGACCTAGAATTCTGTAACTTCAAAATATTCGCTACCCTGTAAACTAGATCTATTCCAAAGTATCTGTAAATGCCAAACTAATACACAAGCAATAATTCTTTTGGTCGGATATAGATTTCTTCCCTTTGCTATAAGAACCTCCCACCAAAGACGAGGTCACGAGCGCAGTAAGGCGAAATGTTCTTAGTATCCAATACAGAGCCGTCGCATCGTCTCGCTGCAGACGCCGACGTCCATTGCAGAGAACACGCATGGCGATGCAAAGCGAACTGCTCAGCGTCAACCTGCATTGCGTCACACGTTCGGTTTCAGATAAAACGAAGTAGTGCCCAGCGAAAATAGGCATAACCGAAGTAGATTCTTCTAGCAAATGTTTCGGGCTTCCCGATATCTCAACAATTAGAGAGAAACTAGGCGATAAATTATACGCAATGGGGCATTCAAAAAAATCGCCCAAATGCTTTTTACGACAAAAGACCATCGTTAATTTAACATGTCTCTTTTCACAAACACGGGTGTCTTTTTTCCTAAGAATTATGTGAATCCAGTTCTTTAATTGCTGAGTGTCCATGCTTTTTGAAACTAATCAGGATAGGGAAACTGAAAATTTCTCTTAAGTTGATGTCCGACATCAAACTGGAACAACCGTAAGAGTCCGTAGCCGAAAGGAATAAGGAAATAAAATGAGACAGAAAATGAGATGAAGTTGTGCTACCAAAACAACAATACAGGACATTTTTCTTAGTGATTAAATTTCCATAATAATAAAACAATATTCTACGTTTTAAGGATTTTTATCAATTATCTGATCCTCACTACATCATTTGATGCACGAATTCTTTGAGTTTTCCTTCACGTATATTTCAAGAGGATGTCGACTTCATAAGTTGCACTTCCATGAATGGAAACAGTTCAACAAAAAGGAGTGGAGTATGGCATAACATGCTGAGATAATTTACAATAATTCCTAAGTGATCAGTAAAATACTTTTATACGAATTTAATGAACAGTAATTTACTGCTATCATACGTTCCTCTATAAACTTAAACCTGAACGATTGACAAATAACCTTATTGTCCCATATGCCTTCGGAGTCCTCAGAGAGAGAGAGAGAGAGAGAGAGAGAGAGTGGGTAGTTCGGAGAGAGCGAGTGGGTTCATTGTGCCGTCTCGCCGAAGCGCTAGTGTTGTGGGCGAGGTCTCTGCCCCAGATGCTGTCGTCGTCGCTGCCGCAGATGAGGGTGCCCGAGCGCCGCGCCAACGTCTCTCCCACCAAACTCCGACCCTACACTTCTGTGTTTCTCTACCAGCTCCAAACAGCGTCCTGCCAATGCCACGTAGCCGTAGCCAATTTGCACACAGCGTTTCCTCGTCCTTCCCCTCTCTCAAACACCCACTGGCGCTCTGCACAACGAAGTCTCGGTCTCACCGTCCTCTACACCACGGCGGTGACAATACGAGCAGCAAGAAGCGCACTAGGCCACCACCCCTCTTCCCCACCTGCCCCGCTACTCAGGTCCGGAACACTGCAGCCAGCAATATCCAATTGCACTGCAGTCTCTTCCTCTTTGGAGAAACGGCGACGCAGCCGGCGCTGCAGGAGCCTCACCGTGGGCACGCTGCGCTTTAGCGTCAGATTTCAAGCGTCTGTTCATATCACATATAAGATGCATTGGGACGTGTTAAGGGTAAGTTCAGCTCGTGTTCTTACATCGGGTCCAGGAATGACCATTAGCATGAAATTTCACTACAAATATGGATATACAGCTTGTAAAGATCATATTTGTATATTTAAAAAAAACGAACAAACATTTTTTAAGGAAATTATGCACCTTAAGGGTGTCTCATCTTTTGGTAAAGGCAGACTAAAATCTCTCCTTTCAACACGTAACTACATTTAAATATAACATAAACATAATGAACTTCTGAATAGTGATAATAATGACTACGGCAGCTCGAGTTAAATACAACGGAAATGAAAGAATTGCACCCTAGTTTTCTGTTAAGGTTTCTTTTCAAATATTTTTTGTAGCTTCAATGCGAATATTCTTTACGACTATAAACGTGCATATTAAAATATTATTTCAGCAAGGTAAGCGCTCCAATAACAATAGCGTAATAAATAATTCGTTGTTGCAAAACGTTTGTATTCTAACTTTAAAATAATCACTTTTACATCATCAGAACCCACTAATAACAAATTTTACGAATTTGTTTGCGAGAGCGTCGTTCCCAAGTGTAAAGAAAAGCAGCTTTGGAAATCGACTTTAAGCGAACCCCAGGTGAAACTAAGAGTTTGTCCGGTTGAACTCTATGTGTACGTCCGTAGAGCGTCAGGCTCCTTCACGACGCCCTGTGGAACCTGTTCCGAAACTCTACTTGAGAGACGAGCTTACGAGCCTATAAGTAATGACGAGTCACCTCATCAGCGCACAGTGCAACGCTTTTCCCACGTCAACCAAACGCTTCTGTCATTCTCCCTGTGAACTACCTCCAAACGCTCTCAAGAAACTAGGAACACACGCCGAACGCCCTTTGGATACTCCTACCGACAACTCTTCTCGGACTCTCTCTAAACGCTCTTCCAATATTCTTCCGAAGTCAATCGACGCGCGCCTCGTGGACCACTGAAGAAAGTGTTTTCACGTATTCCAGTCATCTTCGAATAAGACTATAAAATCAGTCTATTTTTTCTCTATCACTTTCAGCGCTCAGATAAATATTTCTAATTTAACTACATTACCCAGACTTAAAAACACATAAAACAGTGAGTTATTGAAGTACTTTGTCACCTTTGTACCAACTATCAGAACATGAATCAGCGAATTGCCATCCTGGCACACACTCTGATATATAGTGAGGCGAAAGTCATATTGAAAATAGTTGCAATCGTTCAGAAACAGTAATTTGTTTTACTTTTAGTAGAATGAAAATAAGAATTGGTATCACATTGAAGTGAGATACTCCAAGAAGTCGGCAAATGCAACAAGTTATGTATTTCACCATAATGGTATGCTTATCGCAGCTTCTATTTCATGTGCAACCAGTATAAACTCGTGAAACTGTCACTTAGAAATATGATCTTGTAATACGGGCCTATGTCATATTTATGATCAAAGATATGATCAATTTATATGANCCAACTATATATATAGATAGATAGATAGAGACTTTATGGGATTAAACGCATAATTCCCATGAGCGGATTTGTGTTTCCCGCTCCGAGAGAGAGCGTGAGCGCCGCGCCGGCGACCGGTGGAGCGCATCCCCTCACCACCAATCGGTAGAAGTCGGTGCCAGCGGAGACGGCGAGAGACACGAGACAGCAGAAGGAGAAGACGGCACTACGCTAGCTAGAGACGACGCGAGGCGCTGTTAGACTGTGGATAACAAGATGCGATAAGTTGGGCATCCACAGTAATTTATTGAAAGAGCGTCATAAATATATGACATAGAAATATGACCGTGTAATATACTGGCCGTTGAAGCACCCATTAATCAATAATCCCAGCAAGTACGTAAATATTACTTTATTTATTTGTACATTAAATTTTATTTTCCAGAATATAACTCCCTGTCTAGGACTGAATTACTAATTTCTGTATTTATGCAAGTCTTCATTGCTGTAGCACAAAATCTTTTTTTTTTAGTGTATGTTGGTTAATGACTGAAGTATCTTAAATCTTGATATTTTTGATACATCAACCAGATTTAGAAATGTTAGTGACATTAGGTGTGTACATAGTTTATGAATTTGTGTGATACGAGACCCATTTGTAATTCTGCTTTTCACTCTCAGGAAAGAAAAATATCATGTTGAAACGCCAATTTCCAATTTAAATCACTATTGAAGGGTTCGAAAAACTTTATCTATGAATATCTGAATTACTTTATTGACTGAACATGATATCATCAAGAAATGTAATATTTCATGAATTTTTTTTTTCAGGAATCTTGAGGAAAACTCTTCAGGGATAAGAGTCCCGATAACCACAAAACTTTTAAAGATGTCGATATCTAAAATTAGAGTCGCCGCATGACTTCCGGTACTAGTAACAAAATGTACATAGATTACACGTATCTACGAGTACATGGAAGTCAATAAAAAAATTGGGAAAGAAATTTCCTTCCTTGCTTGTATCAATCAGTCATACACACAAAATGTAGTGTAAATGTTTTAAGAGATCCCAAAGATTCCTTGAAATGAATTATCACAAATTTAATGTTTTTTGTGCCTGCAGGACTGTTGAGATTAGTTTTAAAGACTATGAGATCGGTCTCCATTTTGTCCTTTGACCGAGGTCTCGAGGTAGGAACTATCTTCACTGTTATTTTAAATATGTATGCATATATACTGATTTTAGTTTATATTTAACTAGATTATCGTATTTTGAAACATAGACTAAAGCCTAATGCTAGACTGCTCATTCTAACTTCCTTCATAGCCAAATTTTAAAATAATCAATATAATCGTTTTGTGTATACAAAAATGCATACATATTGCCCAACAAATTTTTGAACATTATATTAGAAAGTAAATCAGATTCAAAATGTACAATTGTATATTTTCTTCGTACAATAAATAACTTGACAGGGCAGTTCCACTTTAATTCTCAAACTATGACACTGTTTGTATTTAGCAAAATGTCCATTTATTCCTTTATGTTTCAATTCAAATTCAAATTCTCCATCCTCTGAAACCAATCCTTAAATCAGCTCTGCCAAGTTTCGCTAGGAAGTAAGGCACACTCGTTGTCCCAAACCCTTAGAAGGTCCTCATCATTTGAAAACCGCATCCCTTTCGGCTTCATTTTCACATGCGGGAACAGTGCAAAGTTGCAGGGAGCAAATTCTGGACTGTAAGGAGGGTGCTCAAGAAGTTTGTCCTGTAGTTGTCAAATATTCTGTGCAGGCTTTGGCTCGGTGAGCTGGGGAGTTGTCGTGATGGAGGAACCAGGTGTCCATTCTTGACTTTGGCCGCAGGTTTTTCAGAGATTCAATGACTTTAGGTAGGCACTGTTCAGTGTACCACTTAGCTGTGACTGTCTTCTGTGTGTCCAAAACAACACGCTCCACAATTCCACTCGATTTGAAAAATACAGCTATGGATGTGTCCTCATCTTCAAAGACCCAAATTTTGTTTTGAGTCTTGGTCGGCACATAATAACAGTACAGTCACGTCTCGTCACCAGTCACGATGCTGTTTACATACCGAGATTGTCGCGTATTAAACATTTTCAGCATCTCCCGGCACCAAGTCACACGTCGCCACATCTGCTCTTCGGTCAGTCTATGCGGCATCCACAGACAACAAAGTTTCTTCACTTGTAAATGCTCATGCAGAATCAAATAAATTGCTGGCTCATTTAGGTCTAAGGTATCCTGTATCTGCTGATAGGTCACTGCTGATTGTCAAGCATTTTCCTCACAGCAGTAATGTTTTCTTCTGTAACTGACATTCGTGCTCTTCCCGTCCTTTTAGCGTCCTTCAGAGTGAAATTTCCCCTTTGGAATTCTCTGTACCACCTGAATATAGTTGTACGATGTGGACAAATGTCACCTAGTGCGACCGTCATTTCTTCTAAGCACTGTTCTACGTTTAAACCACGCGCGAAGTTTTACCGCAAAACAGCCCGTATCTCACTTCGTGACCACGATGCCATAGCAAGCACTTAAAACTATCACAGCTAATGAACAACAGCGCATAGACATGGCGCTACGGCTACTGTGCAAGTATGAACATGTCCCTGCACACATGCACAGCATGAAGCGACCTGCGGCTCATTGTTACATCATATTGCAAAACGTTCCTAGTACCCTCGTATTTAAGGTGACGCGGTTGGCTTTTTGTGAGCAACGAACGAAGGCTCACTCGACTGTAAAACTCAGTTGAGTCGAGAAAGATGTGAAATCCTAGCAGTACATCCTGCCAGGGAAATTAATCGACGTAAGAAAGAAGTGACTGAGAAGAATACGATTTCGTAACTATTTCACTAAATTAAACCTTATTTACTTACACACAAATTTTTAAAAATTCGATTAACTTATTAATTAAATACAAGTTGAATACAGACGTAATTACAATACGGATTCCTAATTTTACTTCCGCAGTTTTGATCAATCTGTTATTTGAACAATCTGTTAAACAAAAGGATCAAATTTTTCAATATATAAATAAATACGTACAAAACAAATGTCAATAGTAATAGAATTATAATAATGGACTTTCGTTTATTAAAGAAAATATATATTTATTTTTGAACATGCATATACATTTCAAGTAGTGCTGGAATATAAGAACACAATAATGAGTTTCATATGAAACATTTCAAGTTTATTTTCGTCTATGTACACGCAAATAGCACCACTGTAGTACACAATTAAATAAATAAAATTGTTGTAAATAAAATAAATGGTAAAATTTTCGAAGTTATTTTTATTAAGGAGAAAAGTTATTTCAATACTCAATTCAATTTCTTTGTACTTCTCAAATTCCCGAAAGTTTTATAGTTCCAGAATGATTTGGAGAATCTGCATGGGCTTAATTACACCATGCAGATTTTCTTGAACTTTTTAAGAGTTTTTTAAAAAAGGAGGTGAAACAATTAGTACTTTACATTGTGATTTCAGATTTTTAGTTTACTTTCTCTTTCATGTAAGGTCTATCACAAATCGTTTCGAACGTATGCAACTTCACATTAAGGAAAACTCAAAAGTTAAGTTTTCTTGTTATTACATAGTGTATTCTGCTTTCAATGACTGAATATTGTTTTATTACACGATATTAGAGTAAAAAATGCGTTAATAGAATAAAACGTAATCATTGAGGAGGGCAAAATGTAAATTTTTTTTGTTAAAAATCAAGTGATTTTGAGATTTTAGCCATACTGTTTCCACACACTCGATAAGAAAATTAAATTTAATGAGAAGACCTATGGTTTAAAATTTAAAATTTTTCTGTTGAGGTTAAAATTTATTTTTCTTGATTTCACGCCTCAGTATCGCAGACTCTTATGCCATCATGCTATTTTATTTATCCATCAAGCCATCATGCTATTTAAATTCATTAAACAATAGTATGCCAACATGCTAGCATTCCACTTTCCCTGTCACCTCTTTTCCTTGTCTTTTATGATCTCTTGGAAATGTTCACCTTGTTCTTCGCTTGCACGTTTTCAGGGAATTCAATGTGTGAATGTAGAAAATGAAGCTTTTCACTCTTAGTAATGCCTAATTGCATTTGTCTTAACCATTGATTTGTGGTTGTATATATCTCTTGTTACCCAAAACACCGGCCACTAGCTCCTTACGGAAAAATCAAGCCATATTTGCCTGCTGTTTCATTTGGACTAAACAATTCAGGTGCTGAATTTTCTTACGGGTTGTATTCTTCATCGTCAGTTTTCATTTTAACTGTTCTCAACAACACCTAACACGTCTTCAACGGTTTTTGGATGCCGCAATAACTGGATACACTATATCTTTCTTAGCTTTAGAGTAATGCACTTCAACATTAATCATACAAAAACAACATTTATGTACGTGATTTTGTGTTCGCTCCAATTGCAAAAGGCATTGTCTCAGTCTTGCATCTTGTATGGTGCTCAAGTTTTGTTTCGATCTCCCCAAGTCACATGCCAAATTATGTGTTGGACATTTTTTTAAATACAAAAATTGTAATTTCCGCAAAAACATTACTACGACAAAGACAACAAAGCACATTTGAGTTATTCAAACAGTTTTGTGAACCAATATCAAATTAAACTGGAAATAACGCTAATCTGATCTCGAAGCACTGTAGCAAGTCGAACAATAACTGATGTCACCAAAAATAAGTATTTGCCGCCTAATAATTGTGAGTGACAAGAGCTGCCAACAGATCCCTCTAATCAAACTGACATTGACAAAACATCTTTGATTTTGCACACTGATTTACAAAATAACTGAACGTGATAGAAAAAAAATCTAAAATTAGCAAACAAAAAAAGGTTCAAAAACACTTAAAATTATATGATCACAAAAATACATGCAGCATAGTGTTATCAGTGTTTTCCACAAGACGTTTACTACACCTATCATTTATCCACAGACCTATTTCAGTTTAAGACTGCATTCAAAATCTATTGTAATGTTGAAATTAGACAATGATTTTTTTACCTTTTTGCATATTTACTTCGGAAACATTCTAGTAGAAGCAAAAATGTATTCACAACATAACAACCAGCAAATGCACAAGTGCCGCGAAACTCTGCTTCCAAAACGTATTTCGAGAGAGTGATCTTCCGTGACCACCTCGCTGGCTGGCGTGCGTATCGCGCCAAATCCTTCTCTTCTGCTTCTGCTCAACGCGCGTACCTGTGCGAGGCAGCGACGGGTGAAAGGGCGCCGAGTGCGGGACCGGGGCGACGAGGGACGGCGGTCATCGATCCGTGACACAACGACCACGCGGCCACCACACGAGCGCACACTCACACAGATAAGCGTAATTTTCCTCTTCATCGCAAGCATACTCGTAGAACCCTGCCTGTCCCAGGGCGAATAGTAATTCCTCTGAGATTGTCGAGAAGCACGAAGACGCACTACAGAGATTATTTACATGTGAATGTTGCAAATGAAACAAATACGATTACTAGCTATACATTGGGTTTCTCACTTTCCATTCAAACTCGAATTCATTAACTACATTCAAGTCTTGCAAGCAAACTTGTAAACATCTTCCTCATTGAGTTTAGATAATACAAAATTAAAATTTGTCGGATTAAAAACCTTAAAAGGAAATATATATTACTTAGGTACATCAGATCAATTCAATTTCGTAACAAAAATCACTAGTCTCTTGGAATCACAACTCTTAGGTAATGTAATAAAACGCACTGAATGCTAGTTGCAGGAAGTAAAGGGAAGACGGTACTGAAATGAATATAATAATTTTATTTCGATCATTAAATTTTTGAATACCCGAACAATATTCCTGGTGATGTTTACAAACGCGAAATTAAAACAAAGATAAGCATCAAGAAACAAAACCTAGAATTTGGTTATAACTACGGTTTTATATGGAACGATAATCATTAAACCACGTGCATTCACGTACGGATCCGTGCCGAGCACTGAACAATTTAGCGTTGAAAATGGAACTATTTAATTCGTAGTACTCGATCTTGTATCAAGTAACTAATATAATCGATGTTCTCGCGTCACAGGTCAGACGTATTAACTACATTTGAATCTTTTCTTGCGGTTTAGGGCAAAATTGTAACATGTACGTATGATAAAACTGATATGTATATTATTATTATTTTATGTTATTAGTCACCCGTGCCGTGGCTAAAGAACCAATAACGGGGTTACACTCAAAATATTTAATAGATCGTGGTATATTTCTTGTTCTCGGTAGTACTTTTTCTTCCTCATCGGAGCCACTTTCCGTTTCTTGCCAAAGAAGTGTCCGGAACGTGTCTACTATCTACATATCATTGAATCAAAAACACTCCTGTCACATAGTCCTCAAACTTGTCCTTTGTCCGTATTAATGTTGTCATATCCTTTGTCCAAGTGTACCCTCCCATACGTTTCAGCGTTGCTTGTCGTTCTCGATCATTGAACTCACAATCAAACAAAACATGTGCGATCGTCTCTCGTGCCTTCCCACACATACAAACGTCATCTTCGACAATGCCTCTCTTCTTGAGATACGTCTACACACGCGCATGGCCCGTCATGATCTCGATTGTTGATTTTTGCAGTTGAAACCACTGTTTGTCGTAACATACAGCACATTCGGAATAAATTGTCTCAAGTCCCTACCTTTTGTGGCTATATTCCATCTGATTTGCCAACAATCCCATATTGCAGTGTCTATTTTTGTCTTCCAATTCTTCATGTCTGAGGTAATTGTCGCTGTATCGACTATGATCTGATGAGTTCTTATCGTGTATCGCAAATACTGTGTTTATATAAAGATCTATTGACAAGATTCCAAGCAACACCAACATCCGCTTCGTGGATTCACTCTGATAACCTCCGTACCACAGTCGGAGGTAACACCGTTGGAGGCTTGACAACTTCCTCTCGAAATACTTAAGCTTGATTCTTCAGTACCACATTATACTCCCGTACGTCAGAACAGGCTGCAGTTCCGTGATATAGTGTTCGCAATTTACCTATCGGCAGAGTAATTTCATTCAACCCTACCTTATGTAGGCAACAAACAATCCTTTTTATACGTTTACCCACTTCCTGATGGTTATTGAATGCTAACTGCCCGAGTATAACCACCCCAAGATACCTGACATGCTGCTTGATCTTCAATCTCTCCCCTCCAACACGAATAATAGGATCTCTTCGGCTTGCCCCTTCTGTTTTGGGCCCACAACCAGCCCCACTGTCTTTTCCATAGAGACTGTCAAGCGCACTTGGACACTAGCGTCCATTTCCCGTTGCAACGTTGCACTTCCCCGCTTTTCCAGATCAGCTCTATTATCCGCAGGGACAATTATTACCAAGTCATCCTCATATGCAAGGGACATTTCGCCTGCATTGTCTAATGTGTAGAGGATCTGATTCAACAACACACACCATAGCATTGGTCCCAAGTGACTCCCCTGTGGGCATCCTTTGTTAAGTTTTTTTTTATTAAGTGTTCCGTTCCGATTTCCAAAAACACGTATCGCTCACTGAGACTTCTTTTTGAACTGTTCCCTAGTGCACACTATCAAAGGCGCCCTTATAATATATAAAGATGAGTAATTTGTATTTTGATCTTATGTTATCCAGTATACGGCGCAAAGCACAAAAGGCGTCGTCGGTACCCCTCCCCTTAGTAAACCCATATTGGCTTGTATGTAATTTTTCTTCTACCTCTCGTCGAATCCTGCACGCCATATACTTATCAAATACCAAGGTTATTGGTCTACAAGACACTGCTATGCGCTCATCCCTATGGCCCGGTTTCAAAAACAGTTGTAATTCTCCAACATTCCATGCCTGTGGAAAATAACCTGCTGACAAACACATTTAATATCTGAGTGAGATCTTTCTTATATCGTCGTTCTAAAATTTTTAAAACATCTCCCGTTATTCTGTCAAAGTCAGAAATTTTCCCTTTCTTAATTTCGCCAATGTTTTTTACGTCTGCCTTAGTCTATCATCCGTTTGTAATTCCAAATAGACGTATGTTGTTTCTGAATTAACAAGTTCTTCGATACAGTCCAGAATGCCATGCATCAATGCATGGCCCGTGCCAGCCCAACCAGTTGTATATGCCGTTTCATCAGTAGGTAACACTTTTGCTTTTTGTATCTCCACCCATATATGTTTGTTTCGCAAACATCCACGCCCAATTACATATGGAAGTCCCCATATTGACGTTTGGAGACACGTCTCTACATAACTCATCCAGAATTGCCTCTTTAACTGTCGTATCCTAAGCCTATACGTATGGAGACTGGAGACATACTTGTCAAGAGCCGCAACTTTGCCTTGTGTATTTGGTTGTTGACGTTGGTATCGTCTGCGCATCCGCCCCACTTCATTCTTAAGTCTTGTTAACTCCGGCTACTACCAAGGTTTACCTGGTATTGTACCCTCCCCCATGGTCCCGCCGTATTCAGATACATATAGTTGTAGATCCTGCTGGAGATTTTCCACTCGTGAGTCGATATTCATATTCATGTCATCACCATTATATTCTTTCACATACCTCTCATCTAACTTCATTTTGTCCCATTTTATATTTCTATAATTTTTCGGACGCGGGAGTGTAGGACTGTCGCCTATCGATTCGATGCAGAATAGAACGGTCTTGTGGTCGCTTGTTATTTCATTGGTGATTTCCCACTGTGTCTCGCTGTTGTATGTCTCGTTCGATTCTGCAATGTCAGATCTATAACCGATTGTCCATTCGTTGTTTCAAACGTACATAACCCAAAAATATTCACCAGCGTCAGATCATGTTCAAATGAGAAGCGCTCCATTTCCTTTCTTATTATTAACTTTATCGCCCCATAACACCGAACGGCCACTGAAATCACCGCACACATACACATCTTTACCTTTATGCTCCTTTAATGTAAGTCTCCTATAGACCATCTGCGCTTTTACACTTTACATAGACATTGACTACGATGACTTCATCGATCCCTTCCCCTACCTGAACTGCTTGTGTGAATTCAGCAGTGTGATGTTTGTACTCCAAAACTTCTAATGTCGTATTGCAGATCAATATCACCGAGGAATCATTCATCTTATAGAGACCACGCATACGAAGCGGGACATTTCACAATCTACCGAAGAACATATATGGTTCCAGCAATAAATACAAATCAATACGTGTCCTCAACGTATTTTACTAATTCAAGTGTCCCTATTTTTCCACGCTGTAAGATTTTCTGTAAAACTTTAAGCTTTATGACTGGTGCAGAGGCGTACTATCTCGCGGACACGTAGCTATTTCGGACATCTGCCAATCCGCATACTATGGTCAAACAACAGACCTTTACGAAAACAATTTGCGCACATCCCGATGTCGGCCCTGTGTGCGCATGATTTGGACGCATGTCCTGGGTTCGCACAGTGACCACAGATTTCCCTCTCACTTTTGCATTTGCGTGCAATGTGACCATACCGCATACACCTGTAACAGCGTAGCGGATCCATAAATTCAACTATATGATGCGATGTGTACCGTAAATACACCTTTCCCCGCCGTAGTATATCATCGTATCAACTCGTCTATTTCCACCATCCAATATTTCTTTTCTTTCTTCGTGTTGCCTATCTTGTTCACTACTCTTGCAGCCTTATCTTTCCCTCTATTCCTGTTGCGCAACTGCGTAAGGAACTCTTCGTCTTCATGCTCCCCCACATTGAAGACCAACAATTTTCGTGGTATCTAACGAATACTGATCTCTTTGAGGCAGTCCGTCTCCCGTATTTTCTCCTGCATTGTCTTGTAACTTGCCTCATCCTCCATTGCTTTCACAACTTGTCCCCGACGTGTACCGCGTCATAAATCGATTTTCACCGTTGCGCCCTTATCGATTATGTCTCGCATTCTTTTCAAGGTCGAGTTCCATACCAGCCTCTATTTTTCCCAAGATCATCTTTACATGTTTTCTCTTCCTTACTACATGCGCAAAAGTGTCTCCGTCTGTATTATGCGTATTCCCACCACCTTCTGTCATTTGTTGGGTTCTGTTTGTAATTCACAATTCTCCCCACCGTTGTTTGGACAGCACATATCGCACTTTGTGTCCCCTTCATTTGCTGGTGTATTTCGCGGACCATATCCACACTTGTATCCCGCTTTTCCCAAACTATCTTCTATCCTCGCCAGGAAGCGGTCCTCCATCTATACCATATCTCGATCAAGTTTGGCGACAAGCATGTATCACCTGTCGTATATTACATTAGTCACCCGCTCCTCCATACGTATATACATATCCGCCCCATCCACTATTTGATGAACCGTCTTTAGTTCTTCCCTTAGTCCCACGATAAACTCTTTCACGTCCTGTGCCTTCCCGTATTCTTCCAGTTGACTCCGTAACGTTTCATTATCTTTCTGTAGTGTCGCACAACTCTTCCATAATTTATTCACCGTATCTCGCACGGCCTTGGAGTTTTCCAGGTACTTTATTATATTTAGCATCCTCATTAAATCTAATTAATAACTAATCAGATAACTCCCGGAACGTTTGTTACCCCTGTATCACCGTTTTCCTATTACGTCGCGAGCGGGTAGTAACCAGTCATGTCATCTCGTGTTGAAGCAAAGTCGCTGCAACTACTGCCGCCCTTTCGCGACGTGCCTTCACTTTCTAAGTCTTCACGCACTAGTTCACCTACCACATCCATTGTTTCCTTATATGAGCCCAAAAGCATGTCCAATCTGTCAGAGCTGTCTGCTGTTCCGAATGTTTGCCCTGGTGTGGCCGAGTGCAGTTACACCTCTGTTGAAGTGCACTTTCGTGATGCAGAAGTGTATGCCTTGGTCTCCTGCGTATCACTTACTGGATTTGTTGATCGTTTTTGTTTCAACAGGATATAACCAGACTCTCCGTAGCTACAACTAATCTGACACCCCCTACCTCGTATTAGGTTTTCTCTCGCCACTATGTACACTACTGATAGAAAAATAAATGGGCCTTTTTATGTTAAGTCCCACGCTCTAACCAGTTTTGGATCTGTTAGGTTTGCAACGCCTCTCTCCTCTTGCTTCCCCTTCGACAGGGAAACTTCGTCCGACCAATCGTAGGTCTATTTGAAACGGTGCCCATATTTGGAAGACTAATAGTACCGCTGGTAAATCGTAACGAGATAAAATGTTTCATTACACCGCTATTAAAGAAATATTGTGCTTTTTTTTATTATACACATTTTGGACTTCTATAACAAAAATATTCTGTATATTCTTGACTTTAATAAACTTTACCATTCTCTATATTTAAACGACATCTCGAGGTTCGTTGTCTTGAGAGGTCT
The DNA here is from genome assembly GCA_002313205.1 of Laupala kohalensis. NCBI lineage: Eukaryota > Metazoa > Arthropoda > Insecta > Orthoptera > Trigonidiidae > Laupala > Laupala kohalensis. Next base: position 287,892 of record NNCF01126791.1, read on the forward strand.
TCATAGGCAATGTAAACGATATTAGACTTTCCGTAAAAAACGTTTACGTAATACCGTGATAAAATATAGTCATTAACAGAATTTGAATATAATTGCAAGATATCGTATGGAATTGGTATAATTCGAATCACAAATTACTTATAAATATTCCTATAATTTATTATATTTATACAGTGAAGTAAAGAAATCAAATCTCATTGCCTACAAATGATGTGTATTGTCGAAAGTAATTTCACATAATTTGCGATTCTCTTAAGTTTTTCATATATGTGAAAAGGAATTAAATAAATATAGAAAACGTTTGTCTCAAATATGAACTAATAACACAAAAGTTTAATTATCGAGTTATAAATAATATAAAACTACTTAAAAAACAAATAAATTACATCTTCTAGTGACATATTTATCCACGATATAACAATTTGGTAGTAATCGTGCAACCTAAAAAAATAATCAGAGATCAATAATCTGAAAACCTCGTTTCAGATATGAATAAATAAAAAGAGACAAATCCCTTTTATTTATTACAATCAAATTGAAATGTATTAACTCATATTAATACCATAGGAAGAAAGATAAAGAAAAGAATCTATTTCTTTCTTTCCTTCTTTTTTTCTCTAACTTTTCTCTATCGTTGTTTTAATTTATGTTACACTTTTGCTGGAGGAGTTAAAATGTCTGTTGAAAAATTCGAACAAATAAATAGCCACTCAAGTCTGCGTGTTTTAGTCGGTTTGACAATGAATGATATTCTTTTTGTCTTGAATTGCCTGTTGAAACATCGTGGGGTTTAAGATTTAATAGATTTACAAATAATATAATTGAGTTGAGAGTGCAATTACAATTACAATTATTTTATTTCATACCAGAACTTTGTAATGTTTGTAATAAAGTGAAATTATACTTTGAAATTAAATTGACGTCGTTCTCAGAATTATTTAAGATTTAATAGATTTGTAAGTTACATAAGTAAATGGAAATATAAAATATATTTTGATGTAGTTGTGGAGTAAATTTGTTTTTGTGACTTCTCTTTTTATTATCTTATTCATTTGGAACACAGTATTTAGTTTAGTAAAAGTTGTATGGATTCATTGATTTTAAACTAACAGTATACGTCGCGATTAATCACTACTGTTAGTTTAATAATTTAAACTAACAGTATTCGTATTTGTATGTCATGCTAAGTTTTGATGTACGGAGGATGAAATCTTCATGTCTGTTACAATATGACAGTTTTTGACACGATAGAATGAACAAGATAATTAATAATCATTATTTGGTGATAACAATAATAACCTTTAAAAAATATGCCAAATATATTTTTATTTTAAAGAATTATTGTGTAAAAATTATACAATTATTCCGAGAGAATAAGGAAAATAGAATAATAATTTTCTACTCGGGCACAGTGGTTAAGTAACTGCCCACTAGGAAGAAAGTATGTAGAGATCTTGCCGAGTTCTAATCAACTTAGCTTTTCAATTATTTTTTTTCGTTTCAAACTGTTATCTATAAGACTAAACATCTACACAAAATATTTAACGCTGATCAAGTTAGGGATTTCTTTGTGTTTATTTTTGAGCCCTTAAAAGGGCTGTATTGGTCACTCAATAACGAGTCCAATACCCTTCACATGGTAGTAGAATAGTTCACAAGGATTACTACCCTCAGTCCGTGAGAGAAAGGTTCCCCCTCCAACAGAGAAACACGAGGTTATCTGATCAGATAAGATAAGGGAAACATTACTACTTAGAGACGCAGTTAAAAGAATTTATTTTAACAAGGTATACTAAATATTGATATTATGCAGAATTATTAAAATAATTCTGAGAACGTCAAATTAATTTCAAAGTATAATTTCACTTTATTATTACAAACATTACAAAGTTCTGGTATGAATTAAAATAATTGTAATTGCACTCTCAACTCAATTATATTATTTGTAAATCTATTAAATCTTAAACCCCACGATGTTTCAACAGGCAATTCAAGACAAAAAGAATGTCATTCATTGTCAAACCGACTAAAACACGCAGACTTGATCGGAATTGATGGGATGGTCCCTTGCTTGCTTCCGGAGATTAAATTAGTTTATTGTCCTCCACGTGGTCATATGCAGTCTGTACTGTTTTTTGACAATAAATTAAAAATTAAAAATTGAGTGGCTATTTATTTGTTCGAATTTTTCAACAGACATTTTACCTCCTCCAGCAAAAGTGTAATTGGCTGAGAACAGTAAAGAACTGCTATGACTGTTCTGTCACCACAAAGTGGGTTCTAATCGCAGTAACACTTGTGAACTGATTTTTGAAAATGATTTATACCACAATTCAGCTCGTAATGTCTGTTTGGGAGCTGTAATGAACGAAACCTTAATTCATGCTCTCACATTGCGTAGGAAAATCTTAAAACATGCTGAGCAATTGTCAATTCGGCAACATAGCATTACAACATACATGGCAACGGAGCAGGGCAAAGTTTATCTCCCGACGAGACGACAAAGTTTCTATAAAATAATTTCTATTCATGTTCTTTAAGTTTCGATATTTTAGTTTCTTCATGTGTAAATGAAAGTGTTCAATGATATATTTTACGAGGAATTTAGAAACGTTCCTCAAAATTTCAATAAACATGTGCAAAAAAAATTTATATTGAATTTAAAAGCAAATAATTTATATTTAAAGAAAACAATGATACTAAAAGAAATTCACGAGTTCGTAATTATATCCCAAGTATTAAAACTTTATTTTAATAAAAATATTGAGTAGGAAACGGGTCTAATATATATCCAAACTATATTTTCAATAAATATTTATTCATATAGCATCTAGATTTACAACATTATACATTTGGAGAACNTAAAGAAGAAGGTATATGGTCTTTTAATTTAAACTAACAGTTTTTGTAGCAATAAAACAGCAATCGCATCGTCCAATTTTACTGAACTCCATAAACTCAAATTCCCCCTCTACAGAGTAACACGAGGCCGTCTGATCAGATAAGGTATTTCAGACCTTTCTTCTTATAGTCGTAGATGAAAGAAATAATCTCAACCAGGAATACCTAGAAAGAGAGAGAATTTGCGCAGGTGATTTAAACTTTCGCTTTACTTGAACGCAAAGGCTACTTCATTTGAAGGTTAAAGTATACTTTTGAAAAATATTCAAAAACTGTTCCAACTATTTTATTTTTCTTAAATATACTGTATTCATAGTGTAATTAGTATATGTTTAATCCGCATTATCGGTAAAGTTTGGTATAGATGCAGTGAAATAATTTCCACTTACATCGCGTACTTTTTCCTTTACCAATGGTCAGAATCCAAAGAGTGTGTTTGTAGATATGTCATTTTAATGTTATTTTTAAAGGAGAATAGAAGATAGTGTCATGTTTCTCATTGTATTTGGAATCTTCCACCCACACGAACGTCCTTAGTCGTGAATTCACATCCAATGACGGTGTATCCAGTGACGGTGAAGAGAAAGAGAGAGAGAGAGAGGGATAGGGAGAAAGAGAGAAGTAGGAACACAGAAAGAAAACAAGAATCTGTTGTTGTATTTAACAATTTCATTAGAATAAATTAGTGAAAGAGATTTCAGTTTTAGTTATATTAGTTGTAATCTAAAACACGTTTTTTGTAATATTAATCTCGGATCACGATTTTATATACTGCACGATTACAACCAGTGTTATATTGTAGATCATTGTATTATTAGAACATGTAATTTATTAGTTCCTTGAGAGGTTTAATGTGATTTATAACACGAGAAATAAAATTTTGTGTTATTAATTCATATTTTATACAAAAGTTTTTTATATTTATTTAATTTCTTTTGACATATATGAAAAAATAAAAGAATCACAAATTATGTGAAATTACGGTAGACAATACACGTGAAGAGAGAGGGAAAGAAAAAGTAAAACAAATATAGAGAAAAATGAAAGAAAGAAAGAAGGAAAGAAAGAAATAGAAAGAAAGATAAAGAAAAGAACCTATAGTATTAATATGAGTTATGAGTTATTAAGATGAGCTGGTCATTAATATGAGTTAATACATTTCAATTTGATTGGAATAAATAAAAGGGATTTGTCTTTTTTTATTTATTCATATCTGAAACGAGGTTTTCAGATTATTGATCTCTGATTATTTTTTTAGGTTGCACGATTACTACCAAATTGTTATATCGTGGATAAATATGTCACTAGAAGATGTAATTTATTTGTTTTTTAAGTAGTTTTATATTATTTATAACTCGATAATTAAACTTTTGTGTTATTAGTTCATATTTGAGACAAACGTTTTCTATATTTATTTAATTCCTTTTCACATATATGAAAAACTTAAGAGAATCGCAAATTATGTGAAATTACTTTCGACAATACACATCATTTGTAGGCAATGAGATTTGATTTCTTTACTTCACTGTATAAATATAAGAAATTATAGGAATATTTATAAGTAATTTGTGATTCGAATTATACCAATTCCATACGATATCTTGCAATTATATTCTAATTCTGTTAAAAACTATATTTTATCACAGTATTACGCAATCGTTTTTTACGGAAACTCTAATATCGTTTACATTGCTGTTCAGACGTTTTATTCGATATGTTGTTTGTGAATGAGTGAGTCGCAATAATTCAGTCATTTGTTTATATTTTTAACGTATATTTCGTCACATGAAGTGAATCATCTCCAGTATAAACTCTCTTTGATCAAGTTGAGTGTTTTATCTTGATAATTGACGAGCTAAGGAAATTTTTCCTTGATGCAATAGGTTGATTCAAAATCTTTTGCCATTAAGATTAAAAAAACAACAACGAAGAAATTGTGTTTCATCATATAATCTATTATAATAATTACAAATTCGTTGATGACAGTATTTAACTCACAAATTGCTTCACTCAAATTGGGCGAGCCCAGAAATTCCATTTTCTATATCTCGGTATGTCATTCCCAATTCGATACCTGATCGAATATCAAGTGACATCAATACAATTGGCAACTACGCGCTAAATTCACCTATAAAGGAGCACATGGCCCTTGCTTGCGAGACATTATCTTACTGTTTATTGTCTAAGACATTCTTTCACTGTTCATTGTCTAGGACACATGTACTAGACATTATAAATTACAGGCGTTACTACGCTATTTACGAACAGTACTTTGTATTAATTCATTGGACATTCCTTCGTTACATCAAGACATCACTCCGCTTGCCTCAAGAAAGTTTTCATCGCTTCATCTCGCTACAATGCAACAAGGGTTTTTATGGCTATCCCACTAATTGGTCATAATGAAGGATGGAAATTGGTAACAAGATGCCTTTTCACCGAATCGACTCGACAAGCAAGTCAACTGTTCCCAGGAATGCTTTCACACATCTCATCTTAAGCAGCACATCTCCTTGGAAACAGTATCTTATCATGTTTTCCATGTCATTTTATTAAACCATCTGTTCTTGTTACTAATCACGATTCATTTCTTGCCTTATCCTTCACTCATATCATATTATTCTTTTTTCATTATTTCTTGTGTAGGCAAAACACAATTGTTTATACAATTGCCTATGAAGACCTTGCGAGACAACGAACTTCGAGATGTCGTTTAAATATAGAGAATGGTAAAGTTTATTGAAGTCAAGTATATACAGAATATTTTTGTTATAGAAGTCCAAAATGTGTATAATAAAAAAAAAATACACAATATTTCTTTAATAGCGGTGTAATGAAACATTTTATCTCGTTACGATTTACCAGCGGTACTATTAGTCTTCCAAATATGGGCGCCGTTTCAAATAGACCTACGATTGGTCTAACGAAGTTTCCCTGTCAAAGGGGAAGCAAGAGGAGAGAGGCGTAGCTAACCTAACAGATCCAAAATTGGTCAGAGCGTGGGACTTCTGGTAAAGAAAATGACTCTTCATTATTTACTGTTACCACTGTTTTTTGTTTTCTTGCCATTCCATGGCGCCAGTATGGTCCCTTTGGTTTCCAAAGTAAACAAATAAATAAAATGTGCTCGTTTGTTTCTAATCGCAGTGAAAGCTGATCGTATCTCTGCTGGTAATATATACAATCAAATACTATAATTAGTTCCAGCCCTCGGGTTCAATATAAACATTCTGGGAGAAACTACCCGCCACACAGCGAAGCATTGCACGGTGCTTAAAATCGTGCAGGGAAAAGCAGCTTCAATGACATGCACCTCCTTTTGTAGTGCACTTCATTAGAATATTTAACACTTTCAAACCGTAAAAATAATCCACTCACAGGGGAACGAAAAAGTTTGAGGAAGCGTGAAATAAAGACTCTTCGACGGTGTAATAGGAAATTTTAGTACCAGCGTTTAATATAGTTTAAGAAGAAAAGGAAATATGACATGCTTTTTGATTTATTTACTCATTTACGTAAAATGGATTTATTGTATAAAATTATATTAGACATCTCATAGATTTTTATTTTAGTGATATCTCACTTTTTGTTACTCTAAAATCGTTCTTTATTACATTTACTCAAATCAAAGGTTGCAATAGGTAAATCACACGCGATAGTCATTTGGTAATTTAAACTAATAATATTCTGTTTTTCGTGCGAACTATTTTAAAAACACAATTTCTTAATGTACCATTGTAGGAACATACAAGAGTAAGAATGAGAGTGTCATACTATTATTTTGCATGGATACAAAACAAACGAAGCTAGAAAATTTTGATAGAAATAAATGTTTCATGAACATATTTGTCACTGTACATGTTTTCATACTGTCTCTATGATTTATTTATTCCATACCTCCTGATCATTATTTCCCAATTATATGTACAGCCGTTACATCAGTCCATAAAAAGTACACAAATATTTTTATGTACTACATGTGGGTAGGTATTATTCACAAATATTGTCATAAAAGTTTTCCTTTCGTGGCGTAGCGCAAATACTAGTTAGACGAAGAAATGTGGAGGCTGAAATAGAAATAGTGCAATTTTATTTTCAACAATGGAAAATTCACTACAACAAATACAAAAGAAATGCGCATGCGAAAATTAGTAGCAACCGCGATTGAAAACAGGCCCAGCAAGGAATTGTGTCGCGAGGACAAACCTTCGTCGAGATGCGAGGTACGAATCAGCGACACTGAGGAGGAGAAATAAGAAACAATAGTAGAAGCGAATGGAAAAGGAGCAGAGGAAAGCGAGTGACTTCCCGAGGGAAAAAAATCGAGACAAAATTTGTGAGAAGTGTGGGATTGAGATGGGTTGATGTGGCGTATTGCGAGCCGGTACTGCAGTGAAACAGCCCCCAAAGAAGCGAAGAACGGGTCCCTAAGTCAGCGTAGAGAATTAGTTCTCGCCCGGAATCTGACGCGTCCTCCCTCAGTTTTATCCAATAACTTATCGAATACATGTTTTTTTGATATACAACATTTCTGTATTACAATAAATTTTATTTTATTTTTTGTACTTTTTATTTTAATTTTAAAAAAGCGACGTTAAGTATTACTAAAAACCTGTTCCGGAAATCGGGACTTTTCACCGCTGAGGATTCGGAATAGTGATTATACCTTCGTCATTAGCACTGTTTCTGGGTAAGATTTCGTGAAATAAATAAGGTCGTTTATGAATCAACATGGAATGTGCGTAAAAATTACAAGGCTATTAATATTAAATTTATAAAAAATAACACTTCCTCCAAATTGTGATAATTCCCACTGACTATTGTGACGTTAACGTCAAGTTCGTGAAAAAGTGCTGTCAAATTTCTAGACCTGCTGTACTTACATTTTAGTTCAGCGACTGTCTGATCCACATTGCTATTTTCGTAAATGCTTACTCTTTATTTTCACATTCATGTCCAACACCTCTGACATCACCACTTGGTCTCTATCCCGCCACGACGGTTGTGCTTAGCCACCACCGTTGTCGCAACCACTGCCACGCGCTCGGAATCAATACGACAGCGACCGCGCTTCGCGAACTGCATATGAGAGAGAAACCGGTGTCGAGTAGCGCGTGCCCCTACTGCACCGCTGGCAGCAGTAGCGTCTCCAGAATTCTTCGGTTCCGAGGACGGTGTACCATCGCAGCAACCACTGTCCCCACAGCCGGGTTCGCTAGTGGCCGCCGCGGGCACCAGCCTCAGGACAGGGGCCTGCGGTGAACGCCTTTCCGACCTCCCGGATTGGAAGCGGGATGGATGCCGCAGTTGCGGCTTTGCGGAAGGGGAAAAGCGAGGAGCCGGGAACAAGCGGTGAAGGGTACGCGGGAATGAATGAAACCATTGTACTCTTAGTGATTAAACCAAGTGGCTTGCATGAACCGTTAATTAACATGACGACTACAGTTTTTCGTATGAAGGAATTTTAAATATAACTAAAATTGATATTAGAAAATAAATAGATAAAATACTTCGTATAAGAAACCCTATTGAAATAGTTTCATTCGGTTTCTATTTAAAGAAAATATTCAGTGAGTTTAAAGATTCGGTTCAGTACCTTAACTTTGAAGGATATTGACCTTACGGATAATGTGATAAAACAATAGTTTTTAGATTTTCCTCTCACATATCACCTGCCAGAGTCGTTCAATTTAACCTAACTCAATACAATTAGTTCATAAAAAATGCTTTTATAGCAGTAATTGATTGCTACATCTTTAAAATAGAACATGATTGTAACGCAACCAAGACAAATTTTTACGCACGCCATTCCCGAAATGTAAACATAACGCAAAATAGATAAAAGTTTTTCTCAAACAAGTTAAAAATTTTAAGCTTAAAACAAACTTTTAAACTTACAAAACCGAAACAAAATCTATCACATTAAAACTTTGTTGCACTATGATCATTGCAAAGAAGATCTTTTGATAAATCCCATGAAAACCCAGTTTATTTTACGTAAAACCAGATTAAAAAGGTATAAATAAATGTTAATAAAATATAAATCTGACATCGTTTGTAGCAGAACTAAACTAGGATAATTATGAAGAAATAATTACTTATCTAGGCTGTTTAATTATTTAGCAGTTTCACTCCAAACTAGAGTGCCGGCAGTAAGATGGTTTCATGACACCTCCCCAAACAGGTACGGCGTCGAGCGGACCTTCTCACTCGACTACCCAATCTTGTTAAATTTACATTAAAATTAAAATGCCTGCAACAAGGAAGTGATGGGAGGGGTCGAAGGACGAGAAAACGCAACTCGAGACTAGGAGCTTAAGCTTCCCTAAAGCAGAGTAGATAGAAGCACATTTTTGGCAGAAAAGCGAAACTTCTACCTCACTACCTGACTGCCAACGCTTCACTTCGTTCCCTTTACTTTATCTGTCAACTCTTTAAGACAGGCTAGGAGAAAAGAAAAAAGTCTCGAGACACGACAAGTTATCAGCAAAAATTGGATTCCCGTCGGAGAAGAGAATGAAACGGGTATACGACGAACTTGAACTTTTTAAGGCTGTTTCTTTTCAGCGACGATTACTAACTGGGTGTAATGTTGCTGCTACAAGGGATCATTAGTTTCTCGCCCTAGGAACAAAGTATCGGGCAATATGCAATGGCGGATACCTCCACTGCACTCCACATATGATCTTGCTTTTATAGATTTCCACTCCTACATGGGAACATGAACATAGGGCTGCGGCATTTCACTGTGTCTTCCTCTACCCGCTCAAGTAATGTACTTTATTTACCATATCCAATATTATATTTCGATATACCACTTTCCTACTCGAATTAAATACCACTGAATTTTCATAATTTCATACATGTTTTAGTTTTAAATGCCGGAATGTTTCAAGTGAATTACCGCTGAAATTATATCAAGTAAATCTGAAGCAGTGAATGCACTCGTTAGGAGAAACGTCCAAAGAAAAATTTGGCAAAAAAATAATGTAATTTTAAGGGTTAATATATGATCTGCAATTAAAGTTACTGCTTTATTTATGAATTCGCAGTTTCAAGAGTTAATTTTAAGAAATATTGCTGCGAAGGGACCCGCACACATCTTTATGGGCCCCTCCCAAAATCAAATCCGCCCCGGGCAATATGTACAACAAAATCACAAACTCGGAAGAGCATCAAGAAGAAGCAATTATTTGACTATACATACAAAAGGAGACAAAGATAGAATTGCACATTTCTCGCGATAATACATGTCCAATATATCACAACTAAACGAAACACATTTTGAAAAAATGTATTAATAGGAAAAAATACGCCAAAAAACCTCTGAAAACGATGGAGATAATAAATTCTCATTCACGGAGGATTATTTAAATAAAAGACAAATAAGGAAGGCAAAAATACAACAACTTTAAGAGCCAATTAAACGTGACATAGAGCAACAGGAAATTAACAAAGCCATCAGTTAATGTATTTAGTGAATGTTCTGTGTTCAAGCAGGTTTTCTGTTTATCACGAAATTTTTTTTGTGAAAATAGTACACGACAAAAATAAAGTACTACGCTAAATAACATAGCCACTAGAAATTATATCTATATTTTAAAAAACTGAATACAAATACAAGATTTAAAAAAATTGTATTTCATTCTTCCTCTGCCATACACTATATGCAAAAAGTGCACGGTTTCATCACGAGGCGCATGCGCACCACGGAAGGAACAAGCAGACAGAGCCCAGAAGCGTAACAGCAGCAGTAGCAACAGCGCAGGAATTCTCTTCCGGGAGCTCTGGGTGGTAGGTCGCCTTCGCACTCACCGCTTGCGACCCAGCAGCAGGCTGCACAGGTAGAGCTGCTGCAGCTGTTCGGCACTCAGCTCACCCGACATGGCCACGGGCGCATGACCACCGCCCACGCGCTCGCCTCGAGCGATACCGTTGCCGGTCACCACCGCCCCGGCAGCGACGCGACGGGTGCGAGGCCTGCCGAGCGACGATGTGGAATGCGGATGGGAAGCCGCCGACAGAGCTCTGCGTGACGCCCCGCGTCGAACCGCACCTTCCACAGGGAGTCGCAGATTGCTGCTTCGAGTTCGCACGGGGGACGATCCCGCGGAGTAATAGTAGTAGAGTGGCGCGCGGGGAACCCAGCCGCCGCTGCGGTCTGCCGCCGCCACCGAGGCGTCACCGCGCGCTGTTGCTGTCCCTGCTGGGTCGAGGACAACGAGAGGACGCCACGCGCGCAGTCCAGACGACGACGCGCACACCTCCGAGCACTGGCACACGGTGACCGCCACGGTGTGCACGTGGCTCCGCGCGCGCTGCTGCCGTCTCAGGCGCGCCCGGCGCACCTCCGCGTCCGAATCGCCGCTGCGCAGCGCGACGCCACTGTCCTCGGTCTCATCTCCCCCGCCACCGGCGCCGCTCCTCCTTCGTGTACCACCTCTGGCTGCCGGGGCCTTCCGCACGTCGCGCGTCTTCCTCTGCCTGTGATCTTCCGCAAGCTGCTTCCTCCTCCGGCGATTCACCACGCCTGTTGGCGATTGCTCGTGTTACCTCACGGGAGCACACAACGGTGGCGTAATGTGACCACACGCGTCGTTATCACCCAAAATCGCAACGCGTAATGAGCTTTGGTGGTAACCACCCATTCAGAAATCAATATTCCAATTTCGAGTGCTGTCTTGAACTAATTTACGAACGTTGATGAATACAATTCAATTTCTATAGTTTTTATATACTTACGATGTAATTGTAGCTTAAGTAGCAGATAAATATAACAAAAATGGGTTTGAGTAACAGTTCCTTACTTACTCTCTAATGTTATAACTAATCAAAATCTATTCCTTACTAATTGAGCAGAAGCAAACAAAGTCACACTACAATTGACATAATAGAATAGGCTACGTTTTCATTTTGAAGGATTCAAGTACAGACATTAAACACACGTTTAATACAATTTTATTTCGCGAAGATAAATTATGATAATTTTAAACATTACTGTAGAACTTTTTGTATTCCCATGCGATGATGTGCTTAGAGTATATTAGATTAATGCGACCTGTCAGATTGGATTTCCTACGTAATAATGTTCTTTATATTCTTGTACACATCGCTAGTAATAGGAAAGCATTATTCTATAATAAAGTCCATGTTCCAATTCTGATTCAGAAAATCTAGAGAAGCGGTCATTGAACCAATGGCTTATCCATGTAGAACCCTCGCTGCGTGTTGGGTTTTCAAGACATAATATTTACGTCGCTGCTATTTCCGTAGGTGCCATAAAGACACGCGCCGACTGACTGTTCAGCGGACCTCCGCCTCCATACCACCGCTAGTGCCTTTTTTGAAATGCACACACTTCAGAATCAACGTGATTTCTAAAAAAGCTAAAACACCGTTGCCGAAACAATTCAGTCAGTAGTAATCGAATAATATAAGAAAATAACTTTCATATTTTTATATCTTACATATTTTTATATCTTCGTTTCGGAAACCCAGGTCCAGTAAAAATGACACAATTTCTCAAATATTTCACCAGTATTTTCAGTATCGTAAAATGTTCCTCCTCTTCAAACCAATAAAATATTCTTCACGTAGCTCATGGAAGTGATATTACAACTCAACGGTTAAAAAATCATTGTGAATGGTTCGGTATTCGCAAGTTCTAAGATATATCGAGTATCGTACAATGCACAGTTCAATAGCAACATACTGTAATGAAAGATAAAATTTTAGAAAACCCAAGACTAGAAAAATCGTATGTCTGGTCATATCCACGAGAAGCAGAGGGTTGCACATAGAGGAAGGGAACACTTCCTAGTAGCTTAGTCGACATCGCCCTGTTCAGTTTGTTTTTAACATGAAAAATATATCTGTTGATATGAAAATATAACGTCAAAAAATTCCGTTGGGTGTTTTAAATAAACATACGGGATACTTGGCGCAAAATTTCACCGACACTACGCAAATTAAATCGCAAGGGCGCTTCAAATTTCTTTTCATGTTTTATTTCCTTCTATATTCATTCATAGTCACGTTGCATATACGGTCATGGTTCACAAGTGCCTGTAACGGAGGCAAATATAAATGGGTATTCGGGCGAATTTCCCTCCCAAAAAGTCCACGAAACATTGGATATTGTTTTAGGTTGATATATTCTTCGTTTGCCCGTTATGCCATGCTTCTATTTGTTAATATTCAACGAAAACGACGATATTTTCTTTTAATTTCCGTAAAACGAATAATTTTTTAGACAAAATTAAATCCGTTAATAAGTATATTCGGTAAAAACAACAGAATTCTTAGTAGTTTTCACTAAAAAGTTTAAAAAGTCACGAGGTTCCCAAACCATTTTCTTTCCCAATGAAACGCGGAAACGTGATATCTGCCAAGAGAAAGACCGGTAAGTTCCAGGTACATGTATACGACAGGAGCCTGTCGATGTTCATAAAAGGTAATGATGAATACCTTCTATATTCTAGAAGAGAAAACTAACAAGAAATTATAAAAGAATCGCTTATAATCAAAACAATACTATTTGGGATAAATATTAAACTAGATTTTAGACAGAGACATCGAGATATAAAATAATTACCTCACTGGATTAGTCGAGCCACACCTTCAGCAAACAAACATTCGTATACCTGGAGAATCGAGGGCTCCCGAAACGCAAATACGGCCAGGAAACAATATATAACCGCTCCAACTGCAACGTGAGAAGCAAGGCGAGGCGCAGGAAGTGAAAAGCATTCGCCGTGAGGCAAGAGTGGAAACAAAGGTGCGCAAATGAGAGAAGATCAAGTCGGCCTACTGACTCCAGAGCAACGAGAAGGAAAGGGATGCGCCACTGTAACACGGTCTTATACCTTGGAACAAAATCACACATCCACCAAATCGCGAAGCGAGGTCAGTTCGCCTTCCGCTGGATTCGCGTAGCATACTTCCGCGTGGCACTCACGCCACCGACCACGTGTAGTTCTCGCCGACGCGTTCCCTCTCGTTGTAATATTTTATTTAGGAGTGATTCGAGTTAACAGCACCGTCAAGTTACAATTTTTTAAAGATTAATTTTCTTTAATAGTAATCAAAATTCGGTGTGTCTGAAGTGTTAGTAAGAGCGATTGGGTAAGCGGGAAAATTGTTCTGGATAACTGTTATAACCGTGCCGCTTCTATTGGATGACTCTCAGGTCCTGGATAATTTAATAGATGTTTTTATTATAAATTTACAATCCATCGACTTGAGTCAGTGTGGTCATTCTGGGAGTAGTCATTTGCTGCCGAGTGCAAATCTCGTTAATGCACAAATCTCGTTGACGCACTCAAGTTACCCTCTTAAGTTATCCTGGGACGTCTGGCAGTCGTAGTTTTCCTACGCGCAGTGTCATGCAGAGAGAGTAACCAAAAGTACATCACTATGTATACACACACACTTATTAGCTTAGTCCCTGCTCACGTGAATTTTGTTTGACCGTGAGACTGGATACTCATCAAAACGAGTGTGTACACTAGCTGAGTCTTTTTACGCTACTTTCCGTCTCTCCCTATCCACCCCAGCTCTCAGGATACCATGCTCCTATGTGATCCGAAATTGAACTTAACGGCATGTGTAGTTTCTTATCAACCCTACAACTGTGGCTCCGATGTAATTTTCATTTTTTTATACTTCAAAATTCCCATTTTTCAATTTGCATATTCATTCTCATCATTTCAAAATTTTCAATTATTCTCATCCATGAATCTATTTCCACCCGCCACCAAGGAATGCTAGTGGTGTCTTTCTTCCATAAGGGCTGAATTTAGACTTACACTATCACTCACTATTGACTAAGCGTCGCCATAAATGAGAACTCGTGTCATGAGGTGTCATGTTCGATAATTTTTCCATGGAATCCCCTTCTCTAGAAGTGTTGGGGTTTAAAAGGGTTGGTGGTACGCTTTGGGAATATCAACACTAGTTTCAACAGCCCAAAAACTATGATCTCAATACCAATACAAGTCATTTTCGTTTATTTTTCATTTTATCCCATTTCCAATGCGAGTATATTCATTCATATGGGATGACCGTGTACCTCTGCGGCATTGAGAATGACTCTGCTCTTCTGCGTCTTAAAAATGATGTATTCAACACAAATATCGACCGTTTTTCTATTATTTTTACCTGATCTCTGTTCTCACCCTTACCCCAGGGATACTAAGGAAACATTATCTGCAATATGGAATTTCTAGCTGAATATTCGGCGTTGTCTGGATTTTTTTAGAGTAATCTTCTTTTACTCAGGAAAAAATAAAATAAATCTATACTGTAAAATCAAAATACTTTTACTTACTGGTCTTTAAAAACGTGAACAGCATCCTAATTTTACAAATTCATAATAGTACAAATGTAACACAAAACGTGACTATACACAATCTCGCGTGAGCCGCGCTGGTCGAACTTTCGCTTCCGATGCATAACGGGGTTGCACCATTCGATTAAAATTCTACGTTTTAAAGACGTTTTTTATCGTTGATAAATGCAAAATACAATTAATTCATTAAATTTGAAGTTGCTTGTTTTTTCTCCTTAAACTACTCTCTTAAATTGAAGTATTCTAACATTTCTATTTCTATTAATGTTTTATCAATAATTTAGGTTAATTTTTGTAGATAGACATATGCTGTCCCGGAATTTTTGTAGAAATCTTCGAGGTAAACAATATTGCCATACATAGTTGTCACCTATCTCGAACCGTTTAGACAGCGTAAGCAAATGTAACTCTTTTTTCGGATTTTATCGACATTTATTGACAAAAACAATTTTTTTCTTATCACACTTTGTAATAAAAAGTTAGCCTATGTTCATCCAAGACATCTAAACTGTCTCCTAGCCAAATTTCATCACGATCGGTTTAGTCGTGATCAGGAAGCAAACAGTCAGACACGCTTTCGTGTTACACATTTATATATTAGTATGGATAAATGGGAGATATAGCATAAAAAGTTAGAAATATTTCAAGAATAATGACCACTATATCCTTACCAAACTTTTTTTAAAAAAGTGTTTCGGGCGGTGTGCGTATGTGTGTTTGGACGTCTTTCATACAAATCTACAGTTTTAATCAGAGTATGAAGAAAATTTGCACACCAAGATTCAAAATTCTGTGAAGAGCACACTGTCTGAAGGAACGTGTCACTTGAGATTTCGAAAATCTGCTCCCATCCCTCATTATTATTACTTTTTAATTTTCACTTTTTTGGTTACTTTAATTAAAATATCAATTTGATTTTTGGATTTGAACATTGCTATTTAAAATATCTTGAAACGGAATTTTGGTTTTTTAAAAATATTTTAGTCTATAGTGGATGTACGGGGCAGAATTGTTGCACGTTTTCATGTTGGTGTCTCTTTTATAAGAATACATTGTTGGGTTTCATACACTCGCTAGTTTTATTCATGTTGCGTAGAAGCTTGATCGGTGTAAAAAACTTTGTTTTTCTTACACTCATTGAAACAAGCATTACTTCCCTAACATTAGTGTGGGAACAAAAGAATTCCGAAGTCGTACCTACTCGTGCGTGTTTTGTCTATTAAGCTTTCGGTGTAAATTGTATTTTCCTTCTTCCTGGATTTTAAAAAACTCGTAAATATGTACATACAAGCATACAATATTGAAAACCCTGAGTAATTTTTTTAGTTTTTCTTCGTGAGATTTAGTTTTTGAAATTAAAATTTGATATTACGAAAGGAGAAAAATATGGGAAGTAACATACAAATTTAGAATATATGAACCCCGGGTAATGCCTGAAAAAATGAGCTAAAAATTCCAGTCCAGTTGACAGGTGTTTTAATACGAGAATGTCCAGTTATTTTTTCAAATCCCGAGCAACGACGGTTAGTTCTGCTAGTCTATGTACAAAGAAGAATGCCTCGGGCGGTGCGTTACTGTCTTTGTCCGTCTTTTATACAAATCTACAGTTTTAATCTGAGCATGATGAAAATATGCACACTTGAGCTTCAAAACTCTGGTAAGAAGATTTGAAAGATTTGAAGTCTACTTGAGATTTCGAAAATCCTCCCCTTTCCCTCCATTTTCTTTACTTTTTAATTTTCACATTTTTCAGTATTTCTCACGAACTGAATGAGATATCAACTTAATTCTTGTACTCAACATTGCTAATTAAAATATCCAGAAATGGGATTTTGGATTTTTCGATATTATACTCCATATTAGGAGTAGGAGGTAGAATCTATTTTATGTTGATGTCTTTTATAAGAATTCATTGTTACGTTTCACTCAAGTTTCATTCATTAGTGCGTAGAAGCTCGATCGGTTTGGAAATCGGAACTGTCATTGAAACGAGCATTACTTCCCCAGCGTTCATTTGGGAACTGTCGAGACACTGAATCGCCTCACACGAAAGTGTCGTTTTTTGTTTGCCTTCAGCCTTTGGTTACTTGGGACGTAGCAATTGCCATATGAACTTTTTTCGTGCGTCGCAAAGGAACGCGCATATCCTTTTACACGCGTGGTCTGTTGAGGGAAAGTTGAAGATGCCAGTATATATCGAGTGGAACTGTTGGGACCCTTTCGACGATAATTTCGGCGTGGCCATTAATCCTGGCATGGCAATCATGAATTTTCTTCATCTGTCGCAAAAGAACACGGATGCTCTTCCACTAGCATAGTTCAGTTATGTAACGAAGACGATGTCGGCATTAGTCGTGGGGAACCGCTAAATATTCGGGATGTGTTTCGCTGTGTCCATTAGTCGAGCCTGTTGTTCGGATCCTTAACTTTAATCAAAAGAGTTGTAGAGACTTCTGGCTTTCGACACACGTTCAATAGTCCAGATTGGAGAAGGGACCCAGAAAAGCATTCCATGTTTCAATATCAGAACGTCAATCAATGATTTTTTTTGCTTCTTTTCAACTTGCGGGCAACACCAGGTAGTTCTGCTAGTATACTTACATAAATACGAAATGCCTGTGTGTCTGTCTACTACCTTTTAATGACTAAACCACTGAACCCATCGCGGTTTAATTTGGCAAGGAGATAGTTTAAATGCTCAGGAAGAACAACGACTATTTTCAATTCTTGTTTCCATTATAATATTCGATATGAAGACGAAGTCTATCCCAAACGAAATGAAAACCAAAAGGATAATAGTAAGCAGTAAGCGAAATATGAGTAAAAGCCATCGAGCTAAATCGATGACAACGCGAAGAGAAAAGACGAACCATGAGCGCCATGATGTACGCCTAACATAATTTCACATCAACTGGAGACCTTTGCCTTATGTCTTTTTTTATTTTCTGCAACCTCGCTTTCCATCCTTCCCTTTATAATCGAGTTATATAGTTTGGCGGGGAAAAATATAGTTTTTTTTCCTCTGTCGTTCCGTATGTTGTTGGAGGTTGTTGATTCCGAATTTCTACCTTGCCTCACCGTAACTGCTCGTAGGATTTGAGAAAAATTCTAAACAAAATTCGAAGAAAAAACTCTTTTAAAAGTTCTTTTTGTTTAATACTTGAAGAGTGCACTCTTCTAGAGAAAAGTATAAGCATGCAAAATAATGTAAATTGTCCTACAAATTAGGTGTTCACCGATCTTTTGTACGACGAACAAATATCGTGCTAAAACTCAGTTAATTTTGACCCAAGTTTCGAAATCAACCCCAACAGAAAGTTTTTCTTTTTTTGTTTGGTTATAACTCGAAAATTGGACACATTCAGAGGACAGTGCTCGGGACCAAAATAAATTATGAGACATAATTTGAAATAAATTTCTGTAAAGAGTATTTTTGTAAAATGAAGTTTAGGCTCTGGTCAACCCGTTAGAGCGCGATTAAATTGAGCGTATATTGGACGCAACCCCTAAGCTAAGTACAACTCAATGAGAGTTCTATTTTCCTAATATCCATATTTGTAACCAGTTAATAAGTAATACGTTACAGAACTGCCTTTCTGAACATTTCGGGATGGTATCTAGTAGGATCTGATCTTAATAGGCTCGTCGTGTTTCCACAATCTATCTGCGCAGACGCAGTATTATAGATTCTTCCTCCGAAGAAAATACCGCCTTTTAGTTAGTTCACCCGCGCTCCTGGGGTTAAGTGGAGTAAAACCTTAGCTGTCAAATAGTGCTAGTACCGCCGTCTAGTGGTGGATCCAAGAGTTAGTGTCTGTTCCCCCCCCCCTTCCGCCAGGGTGGAGGTTTAGGCTGGTAGGAAAGGTTAGAGGCATGCTCGGATTGAGAGGCGGGTTCAGGCGTGGTGCTCGTTGTGATGTTGTCTGAAACGTTGAGCATGCTTCAATAGTACGATGATCTACTAGTAAAGAATGGGTTTTCAGACGTTCATCATCCACTTTATCCGTGACATGTAAGCCATCTTCGAAACTGTCTTCAGCAAGAGTTTTAACCAAATGGCAAGTTCGATCCAATACGCATCCACATCAAGTTGTAGTGAAGTTATGGAAGAATTTCTATGACACATTCGTATGTAATTAAATAATGAATATGAAAATCATTTAATTTTGTCGAAGATGCTGAGTAGTTTGAGAATAAAAAACTCTTAAAAAAGAGCATTTTCGAACTTTTTCTAATTTTTCTCAAAACGCACTAGTTGTGCGAGGTGGCAATGTTGAAATTTGGATTCAGCACCGCCGAAACATAGCATGAGGAACGATCGAGAAAAAAACTTACATATTTGTTCCTGGATTGGCATTTTCCCCTTTCCCCATTGTGACATTTACATACAAATTTCAAGCTAATATTTGAATTAGTTCGCGAGATTAAACGAAAATAGTGGATTACATTGATAGCGTGAACGACAAAAACAGGAAAATATTTCTACATCCATTGCACCCATTCAAAAAACCTAAATACCTGTTTCTAGAATTCTGTGTGTGTTAGACACACTCAGACACAGAAACGGAGATACATCTTTTAGGTCATGAGATACAGTATAATTAGCTAAAATTCGAAAACTCACATTTCTATTTCACTAATTTGTAATTGGAATTTCGGAAATTCCTTCCTCTAGTTTACGTCGCAAAAGAAACCTAGTCCAAATTTCAAGTTAAATAGTTTTTGTCTAATATTGAATTGTACTTGATCTGCAATGATGAATGTTAGATGAACGAGACTCACGAAATCGCCGCTTATATAGATACTTGCCCACCACGTCAGATTACGCACGTGAGTTTTTCTTGGTGTGATGCGTTTTAACCTTCGATTTGAATGTGTCCATTTAAATAGCACGTTTAGCTACAGAAACCGTGGTGATATCTTACAATGTTCGTGAAATTAACTGGAAATCCGAGAAAAACACATTTCACTCTACTTCATACCTTTAAAACAGAATTTAAAATATTCTTGGCTAGCCTGTACAATACACAAGCAACATCTGGCATAAATTCCAAATTCCAAGCTAGTATCTCTGCTATGACGTTCAGACAACGAACCAAATATTTAAAACCATTTGAAACTGAAGTATCGAAATTACATATAACATTTCTGACATTTGTTCTAACAAACCTTACGTATAGAAACATATGTAATCTCCAGAAGTTCGTGAAATATAGCTCAAATAGTACTGGCATATTATGTTATCGCTAACGACTAACTCCCGAAAACATATTTTCTCCTTTATACCTATAAAAATTCAAATACCGAAGAACCCAAAAACCCGTTTCTAGATTAAGAGGTAAAACATGATGATACAATACATACAAACATTAAACAAGATAACACAATTAGTTGGTGGTATAGTTAAACTAGCGAAAAATCATTTTTCACTTTACATCACTCCTTTAAGACGAGAATAAATCCTTTCCTATTGAGCCTCTACAATAGAAAATCGAGTAAAAATTTCAAGCTTCTATCTACAATCTAGAGAGACATCATAATTGTGTCAGTCATTCTGGATACCGCATCAAATTTTTCCACCGCCTTTCACTTGTTAAAATGTAAAATATCTAAAATTCCAAAAATTTATTTTTTCGATATTTATTTCTTTAAACATAGATACATCGAGGGTGATGTTCCCGATATTTAATTTATACACAAAAAAATGGGAGAATGGAATAACTTCCATGCCATTTTTAATTCTTTGATTGACAAACAAAAGAGTCAGGTTATATTCAGTCAGCCGATATTCAGACATTTCGTAAGCTCATTGAAAGACGACGGTTTGAAACTTATAAAAAATTGACAGTGAGAGATTCTGAGAGTTTCAATCTTTCAATTTAAAAAATTAATGATTTTGAGAGAATAGCTTCAGTGTACATACAAAATTTACTTTGAATTCCTGATGTACAACCGGGTAGCAATAATCACATACATTAGGACACAAATGTCCCAGAATTTTTCAATTCCTTTCTGCGTAACGGAAAGGAAAAAATCACACAAATTGTATCGTACTTGAAAGGATGGAGACTGTGTTGTGTGCCAGTTAGTCGTGTAAAGTGAGCACATGGGTAACGTGTCGTAACATAAGATGCCATTGGAGGGAAAGATGACTCGCCATTCTCGACATATAAACTGGGAATGTGACTAGTATGGTATTTAGAAACACTTTCCAGGTGATGGTCCTGGATTCTTCGATGCTCTACACGCTTTTGCTCTAGAAATGCGATATGTTTTCCGAAGATAGACTACCCTTAAGTTTTGTTAATCTCTTCTTCTGGCCCGAATGGCGAAATGCTCTTCGCCTCGCCCGAATGGTGGAATGACATGCGTCGTTCCACCAGGGGACATGAGGTCTTCGCGGAAACATGGATGTTTTCGGAATGGATTCCTGAGCGGCGTGATGAGTAACCTGGGTCAGATGGTTGACCCTTTCTTGTATACTTCCCGCTTTTCTGAAAACAGCCAAAGAACGGTATTGAACCCAATTTGCTTTTCTGAGAATCCATTTCTGAGACTTGCATTCGGAAACTATCGCACGTTTATAAAATAGAAGGATATGGCATAGTGCAAACAAGATTCCTTATTGCACGTATCATAAAGTGAAAAATTGCAAGTATTGTTGTCCAAATGTTTATAGTAGTTCATTTTTTACATTTTTTGAAAAAAAATCAAGTGCCTTGTGTTTCGATGCTTTCGTGATGATATATACGAGGCAAGTTGAAAGACATTTCATTGAATTTTTCATTGTTTAATATATTTAGATATTTTTAAACGTAGTTAATTTCGCAGTTTTGCTTTTGAGTTGTACTGTGGACAGGAAGATTTTGGTACCTACACGTGGATTGATTATGGAGACTCTACTTTCGAACTTCCCGAAGATATGGTGGTTGAGAGAAAAATATTTATATGTATGATGCATATTGATCGTGATCATTTTAAAATAACTCAATTATGTTATAAATATATCATTTTGGAGAGAAATTCAAAATTACAAAAGACATCCCTCAACCTATCCGAGGAACGAAACCATACAAAGCTATTAAAAAACACAACATACTTTTATACATGGCATGTATTATCAATGACGGGAAAATTGTCTCAAGAAATGTATCTAGCTGTGACTTATGTGTGTAGTGGAATTGTGCAAATACATATCTGTGAAGTCTGATTGAACTTAATAAAAGTCAACATTTGTGAAAGGAGTAAGTGCTAAATATGTGGAAGTATTAGCATTCATTATTTAGTCTGATATAATAAAATTTTGTTTTCAATGTTGTTTCTGGTGTTTTATGGAAGTGTTAACAAAGACACTGCAGTCTCAGAATACATAGAGAAGAGGAGATGGATTGGCATAAACAGAAGTGACAGTCAACTGTTAAATCCCATGAAAATATTACTTAACACTTGAAAGGTCGCAAATTGTTTAGGCTGCGGATAAGTTGAGGCTAAACGTTTGATCTTGAAATGCCATTTATCTTCTCACAAATTCCATAACCAACCAGTATGCTGTAAACTGCAGCTCAGTGTTAATTATTCATGTCTTTAAGTATTGCACCCGGCACCTTTGGAGCACCATGGTGTGCCTTGCGACCACTGGCATTGTAATTTGTTCGGCCGTTATTACTGAGTGTAATATAAGAGAGTAATAGTGATCAGGCTCTGCCCCTGTTCAATAGATATAAAAAGTGAATGTAAATAGCATTGACTGAAAATGACTCGGAACAAATTCGACAGAGGTTGAGAGAAATAGAAGATAGTGCAAGTATTCTCTGTGACTCCAAAAATTGGCAGTAGTGTAAAGGAAATTATGAATGTATAATAAAATTATTATTAAACTTGAATAGAAAACTTTTGGCAACAAAGTTTTGATGGAGCACAATAATGCATTTTGCGACCAATGGCGTTCCACCGAACTGCGCGACCACTGGAGTGTCAATGAATTAATCCTAGATATTGTATTTGAGAGAGCACGTTTTTAGTTGAGTAAATTGTACTTGGGTATTCTCTGTGACTCGTTTCCCGTTTCCATTCATTAAAATTGACATTTTTATATACAAAACCAAGATGATGTCACAATTACTTTGTGATGTACACTGAAAAAGAGAAAATTCGTGAACTCACATTTTAATCTATTTCACCCTTTTAAAATTGGAATTCAAAAATTCCTTTCACAGTGGGTATCATTTTTCATGCATAAATGGTAATGCATTGTATCGAAAGATATCTTATTTAAGGGAATACGATACAGTTTTGAAGAAAAAAAAATCCGTGTCAATGAATTACATTGCTACGTTGGAGGGTAATGAATTATATTTTTGGAACTTCTGGAGGGTATTTTCTAAAGAAATTATAGAAATAAATTATTCTCTCCTAATAATTCTCGCCAAGTCTATTCATTCCCTACCGCACCTAATATGATCTTATTCAGAGCGCCGTCGTAATCCGAAGTCGGCACACTGGGGCACTGACGTTCCAACGAAAAACGAACGTGGTTCGCGTTATTCTTTCGCTTGGTGCCACAATGCGCTGCCCTTTATTGCCCGTCTCTCTACGGGCGGCAGCTGAGACCACCGGCTGAGCGAATAACAAACGATCGTCGGAGACACACAAGTCCGGCAAAGTAGAAATGTGACAGCACACTCCAGTTGACAGAGGACCTTCCGAGCGCAACACAGCATCGAAAAAAATTGAAATACGAGGCATTTCGTCTGGAATTAATTTATTTTTCATTTAGTGCAAGGGCATCTGATGGGAGCGAGCTTGTAGCAAAATTGGGAGGAAATTGTAGATTTGGTCACATAAATATTGCCCCAAATTCGATCTAACTAAATCGCATGTAATAAATCGTTATGAAGGAATCAATTATTAACGAAAACGTTTGTCATTTATACTCGTCCACATGTGAAATGTTACATTTAAAAGCACGAGTATCAGTGCTAAATACAAATGAAATAATGTAAAAGAATTATATTGCACATGTACAAACAAGTACGGCGAGGAACTAATTATAGCTTGGTAGTAAGAGACCAGCCGTCATCAACTAAGGTAGGAATTTATAGTGTTTTTAGGAATAAACAACGGCATCAGCAAGCATCGGCAAGTTCTCTCAGAGCCTAAGAGACAAAAGAAATAAAATACTGACGAATGGGGCGCTAGCAACGGAGGGCAGCGACAAGTGAAATAGTTTCGCGCTTCTACAGTGATCGTCGCCTGTCTTCGAGAGATAACCATAAAGAGAACTGAGCGTTTCTTTAAAGGAGAATATGTTCGCAATTGTATAGAGAATCCCATCTCATAAATAGTTCATCTTTGAGCACACACATAACCTAAGAACACTAGAACTTTGTAGGGCGCACGCAATTACATTTTTCAAAAATTTATCACCATTAAAACAACATTATAACGAGACTTTCGGTCAAAGAGGAAGGAAAATGGCTTCGAAAGTTCACTTTACGCGTAACTTTACATATTTCTAGATCAAACATGTACAACGAAAAACAACCTACACCAAAAGCGAAGTTACGAATTATACCCGAATATCAACTACTCCCAAGTCCAATGTAGTATACTAACGAGATGTTTTCGAGGATGTGGTAATCCGCAAATATTTTTTCTCCATGCCATAACAAATCTGAAGACTTGTAAAATTAGAATGCAACCTTTACTGGCTATAAAACAAGCTTCAACGATGTCATGGTTTTTCCAACAATATTCATGAAAAATATTATACGATTTAGTCAAGATAAGACACAAAAAACAAATGAACTTTCCACATCTAACAATACGGCAATCACATAAAGGATTAATAATGAAATGATAAACTAAACAATTTAATACATTTAAGAAAATTAGTGTTCATCTACATTTATTCCAAAGGACCAGCGGTTAGCAAACATTTTATTCCAAAGGACCAGACAATTTTTTCGCACGCTACGAGACAAATTCAATATTTCTGTACATAAGCGTAACAAAGTTACAAGCGACAATTCTTGTCAAATTCATTTAAGAAAACACACCGTAATATTCAAAACACTAAAAAAGATTGGATTATCGTTGTTTGGAACATACGTAGGGTGAATGGATTCCGGGGGGGAATGTGGGAAACGGACATATTCTACATTATTGGGATTCAAGACATGCACTCCATACCATCACAATTGGAGATTGTCTATAGTCGAGATAACTTCCATCTGAAGTGTTGCTATGATTATTTTTAAAATTGACCACTATGGGTCTTTAAGAACAGAATGGCTGTTTTTTTGTTTTTTTGTGGGGCTTTACGGCTCGCCGACATCGAGGTCATTAGAGCCCTAAAATTTTGTACAGGTAGGGAAAATGCAGTTACGCACTAAGGAGAGCCAACATGTCTCTCCCCGCGTGTGGGACTCGCCGAATGACTCGACCAAACCCACTAAAAAACCTTCCTGAATTACAGTACGTCCAAATATAATAGTAATAAAAATAAAAATAAAAATAAAAACAGAAAACAAGGGAAAAAATTAAATTTAGAGAGAAAAATGTTAATTCAAAGGGGGAAAAGATTTAAATCCAAACCCTCCCGAGAAATTGTGGGAGAAGCCCCGTTTCGAGTATGAATTTGAGTAATGACATACGGAGAAAGATCAGATACTGTTCCAGAGGCCACATTCCTGAAGGAATCTAAAAAGACGTATAAAAATGGCTGTTAATTAATCGTTCCAACCAAATGAGGTCTTTTTTGAAACTCCGGTATTCAGCTATCAGCCGTATTGATGCATTTCGTTTTAATTTATGTTTCTCTCTTACCTATATACCCAACATCTTCATTAGAGGGATTCATCACTATTTTCTTTAACATTACTTATAGGATGTTTATCTTGTTTAGGATGTCTCTGTAGTCGCCACAATCATCTTCATCACTAGATGTTTTTTGGCAAGTAGAAGTGCCTCGTCGCTGTGATCGCGTGTGAAAAAAAGCGCCTCATCGGATAAAGGTCAACTTCTACGAATGCTATCAACGAAGTATTCATCGTTGCATTGCTAGTTTCATTCATCGAATTTTTCTTTTGTTTCAATTAGTTCGCGTGTTAAGTGTATCCACGCTCTTATAGTTGTTTTCAATTCACTTCGTTCATGTCCATAAAAAAGAGTCATTATACGTGCGCGACGTTCTCGACTTCTTTACATCGGCACCTTTTATTTGACCATGTTTATGCTGTACAGGACACATTCATGTTTCTGTTTCCTGTCAACAGCTCATTGTGGTTTCAATTACTTTTTGTTCTTCATTGCGAACACACCAGTCTTTATACATTGCTACGTTTGTCGTTTTCATCCCAAAGCATTTGTCAATTGATAAGTAACTTGTCTTCTCTTTGTATATGAGTATTGTCGATTGTCACCAGTTCATCTTTTCGTAGCAATGTGCGAAATTGTACGTTCAACATGTATACGTCTAGCGGCATGAAACCCAAAAATATCTCCAGTGCTTGTGTCAAAACAATCTTGTAGTAGCCACTCATTCCCAGCAAACACTCTCTGTATACTTAGCAATTTCTCCTGTACTTTAATATTATGGACTCGTTCTCGCGAAACTAACTCCTTCATAAGACATTATTGGCAATAAGATCCCTCTGTATACCTATCGCTGACTAAATTATCCATATGTATTCCTGCCTGTCGTAATGAGCAGTAGATTTTCATATTATTTTCTCTATGTCCAATATATGTTTTATAAATGTTAGCTTTTGACAGCAGACCTAATTGCAGTACTTCTCTATATCCCAATCTTTTATCGTTCTAGCCTTAGTGGGGGAGTCACATAATCTTTTGTTATCTAGATAAAAAATTACTTTGCGTTTGCTTCTGAAATCGCCAACCCCTTGTCCGCTATCAATTTTCGCACTTTTCCAATATCCAACTCCCTCTTTCTTCCACTGCTCTCCTTGAATTTCCTCCATACATCACCAAATCGTCTGAAAAACCTATGGACTGTATTCGTCTAATTGTTGTATCGCATCATCAAATTGTTCCAGCATATTAGCACATGAGCCCTATGGGAATCTTTTTGCCATCTTAAAACTCGGACCCATTCCCCCTACTGTCAGTTTCACCCATCTATTACAAATGAACGATTCCATGATTCATATTAGTTTCTGTGGCATGTCCATCCGCACAATCCCCGCTAGTACTCCATTCCGCATTATTAAAGACTTTCTTGATATAAATAAATATTCATCTCTACATATAAAGAAGAGTGTCTCGGACGGAGTACGTGCATATGTTTGCACATCTTATACAAATCTACTGTTTTAATCCGATCATGAAGAAAATTTGCAAACATCGGCTTAAAAACTCTGGGAAGAGCACTGTCTACTAGATATTTAAAAAAAGCCCTTCCTCATTTTCATTATTTTCGAATTTTGCTTACTTAATTTCCATGTTTTAATTTTTAACATTGAATATAAGAAACTGTTTCAATTCGAGCATGATAAAAATTTGCACTAATGACCTTCAAAACACTAGGAAGAGCACTGTCTTCTTCAGATATCTGAAATCCGTCCCTTTTTTTTTTTTTTTTTTTTTTTNCATCAAAGGTCATTAGAGCCCATTCATTTTCCATCCCATCATCCATTTTCATTACTTTTTAATTTTCGCATTTTTCGGTGTATCTCACGAATTAATTGAGATATTAACTTAATTCTTGTACCTCAACATTGCTAATTTAAATATCTAGAAACGAGATTTTGGATTTTTACAAATACTCTATATTGGACGTAAAGTCTAGAATCGCTTTCATGTTGGTATTAATTTTATAATAATCCAGTGTTGCGTTTCACTCACTCGCTAGTTTTATTCATTGTTGCGTAGCGACTCGATTGAATTAGAAATCTTTTGTTTTTCGTATACTCATTGAAACGACCATTACTTCCCCAGCGTTCTAGTCCCAGTGAGTTGCCTCACACGAAAGTGTATTTTTTTTGTTCCCGATGGTTTCGACGCTGCGGCGCCTAGCGTCTATGCTTAACCAGACATATTTTTTCTCGTGCGTCCCAATTCATTCTTACGGCAACGCCGCGCCAGGTGCATTCAGCTTGTATCATAAATTGCATTGTTCTCTTCTGTATTTGTCCCATTAGTTCCCGTATTACATCTCCTATGCATTGCATCGCATCTTGCCTCTTTCAAACCCAAACTGCATCTAATGATGACATTCATGTTCTTCTATATGTCTTATCAGTCGATTTGTAATTATTCTATCAAAAATGTTTTCTAATGTTGGCAGTGAGGTACTGGCCGGTAAGAACTGCACCGGGATGCAAACAACCGGAAAGTGACCAATAGCATAACATATTATAGACGTTTGACAATGGGCATTTGAATTAAAAAAAAAAAACGTTAATAGTACACTTTTAAAATTACATCAAAAGGAAGTGAAATTTACTATTTTAATAGTAATAATACGTAATCACAAGTTTTGTATTTTATGTTTTTGAATCTTATTCTAAAATACGCTTTCGTACACCATTTCGAGATATAATATGTAAGGAAGTTTTGAAGTGCTCAGGGTCGTAGCGAATACGCGGGAAAAGCAAATAACAACCAAGAGGCAATTCCTGTTTCCAAGTTCGGAAGGATAGTCCCAGTGGGATGTCAGAGGACAGCTCGACTCGAAGCCCAGTAGGATTCGCTCTTTTGCGCTGGTTAACAGTAAAGCGCAAGAGAGCGATCTTACTGGGCATCCAGAAGCAATGGTAACGAGATAAGGAAAGGCGGTACACGACACAGGATTCGTTCAAAGGAGGAGGAGACTTCACGAATTGTTTCCTAACTCCAAGGGCAAAGGTTGCTATTGGGTGCCACTATTGACGCAGCCACGCTTCGTCTCCTTTGGTACTAAGCAATGTACCCAGAAGCACTATACGGAGAGGTTATCATCGGCTTGCTGATGACAGTGAGGAGGGTACTTCATACGTCGTACATACGAACTTTTCGAAAGGTATACGACAAATCATCATATACATTGATAAATGAAATAAGAAAATCAAGTTTGCAGTACAGGAATAGTTTTGCACTCATTGCCAATAAGAGTCAAATACGACTAGCTCATAATTCAATGCACAAGAACTTCTGGAACCTGACAATTCTATCCACAATCAGTCCTATCAGAACGCGCACAGTACTAGGTAACACAACAATGACATATTTAGTGCTAACATGGGTGTAAAAATAATACTTTAAGCCGGTACTCTGGTGTAACAAAAAAATGTTCCAGAATTGGTATCCGTACACCTACACAAATCTGTTTTAAATCGTCCAGTTCTCTTTAAGTACACACATGAAATCCCATGTCCAGCTATAATCTCAAGTGCATATTACTTTGCTGAAATCATTTTTTTTTTGTATATACCGCAGTCCACTTACAGTAGCAACTCTTCTTTCTTTCTCTCACTTTTAACTGCCAGATGCATAGAAATTTAGATAATATTTTCTTCTTGTATGTTTCATCTTCTATTCATATCTGTCCCGTATCAATTTGTACATCGCTACTATTTCTGGTGAGAAATCGAAATTTCACATTTTCTATACTGAAATCAATTGATACTTAACCAAGAATTACCTCCAAGGTCGGCTTTGATACTGTGGAGTAGCATACACTCCACTTTACCAAACATTTCGAGAAATCTTCTAATGTAACCTACGTGCACTGTTTGACCCCAGATTATACGTTATATTAAATGTGTCCCTAGATAATATGTACATAATAATGGTAAATAATGTCCCCCTTTAAACTAGCCGTAAATTGATTTGTAAACATTCACTCTAGGTGAGGAGTTGTTACTCAAATATTATGGGTGTTACTAACGTCCCTAACGGGGTGAAATAGTGAAATGTTATGTATGTATTCAGTAGTACCTGGAGCAATTTCAACCAAACTTTAAACACAGATTGTAGACAACACCACATGTCATTTATTCTTAAAATGAATACTAGCATCACACCGTTATCCAACTTAATAAGACGTACTCAAAGTAATTCGTAATTTATAATTAGTGACTTAAAATCTGTAATTTGTATTCAGATACAATTAATTATTATTTATTGTAATCTGTACATGTAAAAGCGAAATACCACTCACGTACTGACTGACTAATCACGAAATTTCAGAAACTATTAAGCCTAAAAACTTGAAATTTAACAGATAAGTTCCTTCTAGGGATTAGACATCCGTAAGAAAGGATTGTACAAAAATCCATTCTAAAGGGGTGAAATAGGAGTTGGAATGTTTTACAAGTGTATCTCACCATAACTCTGAAGTGTCTGGAGCGATTTCGACCAAATGGGATACACAGGTTACAACAAGCACTGTGGGGATACGATCCCTGGCTCCCTTAGGGGGTATGAATGGCATGTGGTATACTTTTTGTCCACGCAGTGATTTCCGGCGGAGCTTGGAAATGTGACGCACGTGATCTTCAAAGATGATCACTGCAGACAAGCGAAATATTTTTTTCTCAAAATTCAAAATATATTTCAATATTTAAGCTTTTTTTGTCGGCCGCGCAGCGTCAAAGTTAGGTTCGAAAGATATAGAACTTCGAAATTTACTACAATTCTTCAGGATGGGTCCAAAAGCACTAAGATTTTTGAAATCCAAGTGAGGCTTTCCTTTATTTAGTTTTAAGCTGTTTTATGTACACCGCCGAGTGATGAACTCCTAAATACGATGCACGCGTTTTCTAAGGTGGGTCCTACAGCACTACTAAGCGGTTTCCGAAATTCGGTTTAAACTTTTCTTGAAATGGCGTGTAATGTTAGCACTACAATATCTAAGAAAAGTTTCAATTTTCTTAAGAGATGAACGTAAAACTTTCAGTGCTTGGAAAAAAACAAAGAACACCCATGGTTGGAGGAAAAACGTAAGGTTTACAATATACTTTTGATATCGTAATATTATTTTAATTTTTTATAAAAAATAATAAAAGTAGCATCAAATTAGATTCTTAGTGAACTTATTGCTATCTTTCTTTCTTCATTTTCCTCATTTTTTTTATATATGCACACATTGTTATTAACTGTTAGCCAGTCTGTTTCTATGCTCAAGTTCTTTATTTTGTTTAAAACGCATAGTTTAATTCCCAAATGTTTTCACAATTGAATAGGTGAAATTTTCGAAGGGAGTTCAACAACGAAAAATGCCTAAAATTCCAAATGATGCGACAGAAGTCACGGGGTCTTAATTATTGTTCTATAAAATCGCTTGGAAATTTCGAAGTCATGTACGTTGCCTAGTAGTGTTTACAAACTTAAGAACTAGATCTGAAGAAGAAAACTGCAAAATTCTTATATTAATGTGCATTACTTGTCGAAAATGTATCTTTCTAACTACTTTCTTACATTTTGTATTTTATAGTTTACTTATGAATAGAGGATTTGTCAAAATATAATTTTTTCATTTGCGCAAATGTTTTCAACATATTAGGGATAGTGGCTAACTTGCACACGGACCGTGATTCAAAATGAAGGGAGAAGAAAACCACATCACTACAATTAATTTATTGATATGCAACAACATTATTTCCTGCAACCAATTTGTTTGAAGTGAACATTTATCAAATAATCTATTTTCTTTCGTTCTGAATCGTAGCGTAATTAGACAGCAAGAATTTAGTTGAATAAGGATGGGGTTCCTACGATACATATAACAAATTAAGGAAATGTAGAAAAAAAAATCGAGAATAATAATACATATAATTTATCCTTATGGTTTTTTAAGACTGGGACACCAAAAGATAATGCTTCAGGATCGTGATCTACAATTGAACAAATTCATGTAAAATGAGTTCACGAACAAAATCAAATCACGCACAATCGGGTCCAATTCTATTTTCACGTCCGAAGCTGAAAACGAAAGTAATCAACAACAAGTAGCTTTAATAATAAAAATGTTCCACGGCTGTGTCTTTTTATGAAAGTGAATTTTCCTACTTCTCCCGACTTGAACAATTAAAAGACAAGATATATGATTTAGTTTTTTTTATTGGGGCTTTAGGGCTCGCCAAAGTCTAGGTCATTAGAGCCCTTATGACATACTTAAGCAATCAGTTCAAAAAGGCGAAAATTTGTGGGAATTCACAAACAATTGCAAATTGCAGTTCTAGTTTCCTTAACATTCGAAAGGGGCCATTTCGCTGCAACACCGTAAAAGAAACACGCAACATCGACCTAAGGGCTCAATATTACGGGTTTCGCGGGAGCTATGCCCCAGGGAGTATTGTGTTCCCTACCTCGACTATGGTGGACTCCAAATTTGTCATACAATTCTGGGTAGAGTTATTGAAGAATAGAAAAGGATTCGCGCGATATCTACGGTATCTGTTAACTGATACAAATCTCTCCCTTTGCCACCAAGTGTAAGGGTCATACATGAAAAAACGCTGCAAAGATAATGGAAGTTGAGAAGAAATTGGAAAGGCGATTTACGAATAGAAGAACTGGAAGACAATTATCTCTGTGTTTGGCACTGCGCACATACACGCTACTAGTACTTCCACATTTCAAATTTCCACTAAGTTTGAAGATCTTTGAGGAAAATTTTCATTTAAAGACAGCTGAATTTTTCTAAGATGCTCTCTCGAAATGGAAGAAAATTTTTAAAAATACAATTATTTTTTACAGAAAATTTCCTTAATTTACAAAATTATTTTGATGGGAAAAAACATTAAACAATATTTTAAAAATTTTGTTTATTTTAAGAAAAAAATAACTGTCTCAAAACTAATTGATCAATAACCACAACTATACTCATTCGGAAATAAAAATGGTTCTTTGTACCTCATGGGACATTTCTGAAATATAGGGGAAAACTAAGGGAATATTTCAACATGATTTAATTCATTGTCACCATATGTAATTCCTCATACAAATAAATGAAATTGAACAACTATTTTGTTAGCTAAAATAAACAACAGTAAAACACAGCAATCGCACGTGTGAGAATACTCTTTTATCCTGTCACCAATTACCGTTTTTTTTTTCAACAACTGATTCTCTTCTACGGTTTTTCCTCAAGATATTAGAGTAATCGCACGTGTGAGAATAGAACGAGTAACATGCTAATCTACAAGATTTCAGAAGATTTTGTGAGCAGTCCGGAGCGATCAAATACCAATTATTCAGATACTTCAGGAATATTCTGGAGTAAACGAGGATTCTTTGGAATTTCTGTAATAATTTCAGGAATTCATAAAATGAATTGAAGTTGTCCCAAGATACGAGGAAGGATTCTTTGGAAGCATATTGTGCAACTTTGTCTCATATTCATCTAATAAAAATACTTCATAATAAGTATTCTTAGACCCAAAATTAAGAGTACGGAATTTCAAAAGTACGTAAATCGCGAATTCAAGTAACATACTTATTAATTTCACCCCGAAGAGAAAATACCGAAATGGAGTTTACACGAAAGAATGGGAACGGAAAAGCCGCTTCCGTCGACGAAGAACGGGCGTGCGTAATCCAGTTAATGCCTGTCTCGAAGCTACCGAGTTCCCGCGGGACAATGTGCAGAGCAGACAGGCAGTGGGAGGACAGAAGGAAGGGAAGGGAGAGAGGAAGGAAGATGGTAGAAAAGCGGCGAGCATAGCCTCCGTGCAGTTGCGTGAAGCAGCGCAAGCAGTCCGCATCTCAAAAAAGGAGAGCAATTCTAAATTTATATAGATAAAAAATATCTAAATTCAAGCCATAGATACAATACGCTGAACGATTACAATTTTAACAGGACAAGGTTTTAAGACGAAAAGTAGTTACCTTAGGGTAGTTAATTATCATTATAATTTAAAACTATTGTCTTAAAAGACATATTTTACACGTTCTAGAAGTAAAAAGAAGCTGGTTTTCAGTTAATATAATCGGAAACCCGGAACTAATAATCGTCAAATTACTATTGAAAAAAGACCGCCATTCCTCGAACAATGCAGATTACAAAATATTATATATATATATATATATATATATATATATATATATATATATATATATATATATATATATATATAT
>NNCF01126791.1:322399-341750 GCA_002313205.1 Laupala kohalensis
ATTTCTCTGAGGTCCTCTTCAGTTTCATTTAACCATTTTGATTTATTTTTGCTAGATTTTGTAATGTCAAATAATCTTTTTGTGATTCTGTTTTGGTCCATTTTATGTATGTGTCCATAAAATTTTGCTCTCCTTTTCCTGAAGTTGTTTGTAATTGTTTCCGTATGTTTGTATATGACTGATGTCGGTCGTTTAATCCATATCCCGTCTTTCATTATTGGTCCAAATATTTTTTGGAGGCATTTTCTTTCTTGTTTTTCAATATCTTTAATTTTTGTTTGGCCCTGTATAAGTGTTGTTTCAGCTGCNAAAACTCCGTGCATGATCCCAACATATTGAGCTTTTAGCGAATTTAAGTTTTACAATTCAAAGGGAACTCAACACGAATTTAATCATGTAAAACCGATTATTTTATTTCAATATTGTTCAGAATTTCTATACATAAAAGGGAAGAAAGATACGGAATTAATAAAATTTACGAAACGCATTTTTAACATAAAAGAACAGGTTAGATATTAAAATATACTTTGTTCACATTATAATCCAGAAACATAATGGAGAAACGATTAATGTGACTTCATACTACTTGTGCATGGGGTTTAACGGTAAGAAAAATGTAATCGGTGGTGGTAGAGGTGAGGGATGGGGTGGATTTGGAGTTTACGTGAATAAAGGGAAATCAAGGCGGATGAATGAGAAAGTCGGTGGAGACCCTTCTAACTCCATCACGCGCGAAGTCGCTCAGTTCCCCAGGGCTGCGCTAGATGGCAATGGCGCCGTTCCAAAAGAGCAAACGTGACAACACTCATCCACGAAATCACATTTTCCTTGCCTCTCTATTCTTTGAATCGTCAAGACGCTCGTCATAAAATAACGCGTTTCGACGTTATTTCATATTTTCTTCATTGAGTCGCCAAAAAGATAGGAAGTATTGCGATCAATATAATCTCTTGAGGTCAAAGATTACGAGTACTGAGCTTAACACAAGGAAATAAAAGAAAATGATCGGAGATGTGAAAGTTAAAGGAAATATAAAGATACTGAAGAAAGTTTAAAGAATTGAAATTTCGCGTCCTCCGTCACACGAAGTAACTTTGGATATGAATACTCAAGTTCGCACCGAGTGTAAATACCACAATATTTAGTTCACGGAATTATGTTTCTTTAACTTACGTGTATTAATTTTTTAGAGGGTAGGTTATCACAACGGACGAAACAAGGTTATCGAATCTCAATGAGAGACGCTAGTAATATACCAGGAAAAAACAACTAAACCTTAATTTTTTAAGTCTAAGCAAATAGATCTCAAACATTCAAATGGCACGGTTCATTATTTCACTGCATTAAGGCCCTTTTATCTCTCACTTCACCTCCCCGCACACGACAACGTCGTCACAAATGTGCATTTGCACAATACCACAAACGTCTGTCACCGCCAATATTTTTTACATGTTCATTGTTATCGCAAACACAACCGTTCGCAACACGATGAATGCGATCAACAACTCAATAGAAATGTACACCTCTACTACAACTCCCTGAAGGGTTGAACCCGCGCCTCTTGGGAAATTGCCTTTCCTCATGTCTGCACGTGCGAGAACAATGTTCAACAAGTGCGAGAACGATGCACAATGAGAGCGACGTGACGGATCTCCTGTCACAGACACCATCGTCTCGGCGCATTGGTTCTTCAACGCTCTTTCTGAGACGCCAGAGAACTAATTTCAGGGATGGAGTAGAGCACATATTCCGGGCGATAGGGCTGCCTGCAGTCGTCAAGGTGTTCGGAAGGCCAACGAACATGCGGAGAACCAAGGCGAAATGACATTACGACAGCAAACAATCCTACTGTTGCTTGCATTCCACTTCATTCTGAACCCGAATTTCCTGAATGTGTCGTCTGCGTTAAATGTAGCAACCTCGCGTAGTGGAAAGACTTTTCAAAGAAAGTCTTCCAATACTTTGCCAAACACACTATCAGTTGGAGAAACTCCACAGAATAATAAACAATTTTGACATCTTAAACTTATTATGCAGGCTCGCAATGAATTACGAGTATACTCAAAGTGTTAAAAGACTTTCATGAGAAAAACCTTAGGACACTTAAATATTTTTCACGAAAGTGCGTCGAGTAAATTAAAGAGTAAAATTATTTTATAGTATAACCAACTGCGAAATATTATATTAACATGCTCGATAAAGCACGTAAGAAGACTTAATACACACGCCACAAAAGCTCAGTGAAGAGGTTTAGGTCATTGCTTTCGAAAGGAACAACCCATTGTATTTAATTTCTTATTTTCACCGAATGCACTTCTTCCAATTACACTTTTAAAACGTCAATCTGTGTGAAGGTACCACTAAGAATATTTTTCGGCAGTTATTCATTATCACTGCGAATGAAATATTTCCATTAATAAGTTTCCTTTCTGTTAAACATGTTCGTGAAAGTGAGCAAAAAGGGTCACTTCCAATTTATTTTCAGTTACTTCGTGTGGGCATTGATACACATGACAATGGCATAATATACGAAAATATTACAATGACATATTTGATGTTCTTTTATTTCATAACCACCTCGCGTTGTCAACATAACAAAGGAACGACTACAAATGAGGTGAACCACAAATAAGGTGAAGTGATGAATCACACGAATATACTCATCCTTGATTATAACCACACCACTTAACACAATATCGCAGTGTCTCCCATCGCAATAACTTTCAAAGAGTAGCAGAAAATTCCTTGTTAACGTTCTTCACACTATCACTTCGCAGACTTATTGTTCATATTAAAAAATATATCACTCCGAAAGGGTGCTTTTTTTTGTGGGGCTTTAGGGCTCGTCAACATCAAAGGTCATTAGAGCCCTTAAAACTTGTACAGGTAGGGAAAATGCAGTTACGCACTAGGGAGAGCCAACATGACTCTCCCCGCGTGTGGGACTCGCCGAATGACTCAGCCATACCCACTAAAAACCCTCCTGAATTACAACTCAAAACTCAAATCCACACATATCTCACTGAAACATTACTAAAACATTATAAAAAAAAGAAGAGGAAAGAGGAAAATGAAAGATACCCTAGCCCTAATAGCGTCGGGATCGAAAAGAACAAGAGGTGACCAAGGAAGGTCAGAAAAGAGAAAGGAAGGAGCATGGCACAAGTAAGTGGAAGCAATGCCAGACTCAGCTCGGGGCCCCGTGTTTGCCAAACACGTACTTACTAGATGTTAGTCCCCTGGGGCGAGGTAGGAAAATGAAAGATACCCTAGCCCTAATGGCGTCGGGATCGAAAAGAACAAAAGGTGACCAAGGGAGATCAGGAAAGAGAAAGGAAGGAGAAAGGGTGCTAACATTTCGGATATGCAAGAGTCACAATACGTCACCGAGTGTAAAATGAGAGAATCAATCTGCAGGATGAAAATGCAGAGGCAAATATACCAAAAGATCTGAAGTAAGGCTACGCTATATCACCCCGAGCCGAATCTTCGAAGTCTTGCACTTCATTTCGTAACGGGATGAAAAGCGAGGAAAGGCGCACCGAGGCGTCCTGGTCGGGGGGATAGGAAAGGGTCGGAGGAAGGAGAGGAAACGCGCCGCCCCCGCATCGATCTGGACTTGGTGATGTATCGTCTGAGGCGGCTCGCGGTCGCTTCCCCCAAGGGCGCCGCCGCAACAGCACTCGCCTCGCCGCCGTCGTGCCTCTGCCACACTATTGCCATCGCAGCTACCGCTAGCACTAAGAGAAGCGATAAGCCTTCCGGCTCCTACAATCTACCACATAAGCTAACCCTACACTCTTTCCTACTAGGACTCATTTACTCCAAGCAGGATCAAAGAGGGGTTTAGTTGTAAGAAGAAAAAAATTAGATAGCACATAAAATTCAAATTCATTGAACAATTCAAAGAAACTAATATTATGTTAAATCAGCACAGAAAAACTAAATTATGAAAATAATTATTACATTACTTCATCACCTTTAATTTTCAGGAAAAACATTTAAAAATCGTCACACGCAAGTATAAAATGGACGATATGATTTAATTCATATAGACCAACCAAGCGAACGTTTCGCGAGGTTGCAGGCAATTTGCTGCGTTGGAAGCGGGCAGTCATTCATATCGCCACTTCGGAGCCACGTCGGCAAAGAAATTGGCGCGCATCCCGCCGGCGGAGTGCCACAAACTCCACCTGGACGGAATCAGTTTGAGCATAAAGTGCGCGAGTGGCGCCGGGCGGACGGCAGTTAGCGGATGCAAACGTCGCCAAGCGACACTAGCAAGCATATCTAGCAAGATAAAAGCTAGCACGCATCGTTAGTCTGAAAAACGGGAGAGCTGGGACAACACGGTGACGAAGCGCCTGAAATATGGATGCGACTGCGAGCAGCGGAGAGATTGTCCGAAAACAAGAGTTACCCACACAACCAAGCAGACTATCCACAATCCGCTTAGAAGCGAGTATGGGAAAATTTATATTACAGGACCATACGATTCGTAGCTGTATCTCCATGAAAGCCGACATCTAATTTTGGGATTTTTTAAATACTTTGGATAGAATACTCAACTTCAAAGGTTGTATATGAAATGAAAAAAGTGTTAACAAACAATTAATTGAAGCTTGAGAATTTAAATTCGATTTTTACACTCCATCATCGAAAATATTTTTGGTTGTCATAAATCCTCCAATAAACCACGCTTCTCTTTCTAAGACCGGTCATATGTCACTTACGCACCACTGCAGAAGTTTCGCGCGACTATGAAATATTAAAGCAACCCTCAGAGCGACACGACCAAAGGACTGAGGGAACGATGATAGTTATGTTGATCATCGCGGCTTCATTATGACGAACTCTAAAGAGAAAGAGGGACCTGATTCACACGACGTCGTATGAGGTGCGCATAACTCTCAAGTAGGAGTCCACTTTACTCGTATAGGGATTACGACTCCAAATTAGGAATACTAGAGTTCGTATCCAGTAACGAATCTACAAAATTGTGGACTTACTTACAGATTAAACTGCAAGGTAATTTCCTAAAATGTAACCTACACAACTGAGATGCGAAGGGACAATACATATTTTTTCTCCAATTAATCAAAGGGGGAAATTAATCTAGTACCTAAAAGTGCGAAAACTTTTTCCTTAAACACACTACTTAATCTTTAGTTACGGAATTTATTTCTTCCTTTTTAAGATTATTCCTCAGAAACCATAATTGAATATTCTCTCTTCGTAGACAAAACTGTGAAACACATAAGTTAACTAATACCGAGGAAATTCGAATCAACACCATGCGTAGTAACAGCAAGAATTCATAAGAAACAGTATTGTAAAAATTATAGACATTCGGGTTTACGTTACAAATTTCTACAATGGCCGACTAAGTTTTTATTTCAGATAAAACAAAATAGACGTTTTTCAACGCAATTCGTAATTTGAAAATTAAAATATGAGAACTATCACCAAATTTTAATATTTTGTAAAGAATTTTTTAAATCTATAATTACAAAAATATTTAGCTAATAAAATGTTAAACGGATTTAGATAAATAATACGGTTGCAACTGTTGGATACTTTCCTTTTGCGACAAGTATAAATCCGCATAAAACAATCTTGAAATGTGATGAAAACGGATTGTCGAGCGACATGAACTCATTTGACTTCAAGTATCCAGCATGTTACATACCCACACCAGAAATAAACAACTGGTTAATAGAACTTAAGTTTCGCTGCGTTAGGTACGAAAACCCAGGGAGAAAAATTCGCGTCAGCATCGGTGAGCAACACGTTGCGAAAATACTCGGTTCTCGAGCCATGTACGCCAGGGTGAGACATAGGGGAACTATTGTGTCTATTAGCAACGATATAAATAAGCGCCACACTCAGAATACAATCACTGCAATAAAATATTAATTGATTCATGTCTGACACATACGCCAAAATACAGCACTAAACAAATTTAACGTAAATATGTCACACATGTCATTTAATTTATTTGCTCACAATTAGTTTCCGACGCTCCTACTTCCGTCAACTAAAGCCGCTTGATCTTTTTGCGTTTCTACGTTGCCGAGTGGATTTATGAATTTTAAAATTAAAATGTTCTCAAACTTCACCTCGAAGTTTAAAAGATGTGTAAAAAGTCATTCTAAAGCTAGAAGTTTGAAATAACCAGTAACATTTTTCCATAAATCAACTCACGGTTAATTTTTGTTTTAATTCTTTTTTTTTTAATTCTAGAAACACGCGGCCATTGATGATTTTCCTATCTACCCATATTTCATGTTGCTCTTTTACTAATTCCAACGATTGCTTTTCTTCCCCCATAATAAACAATTTAATGTGTACAATTTATTCTGTTAATCTAAGTCTATTTTAGGACATGCTTTTTCTTTGAAATTAGTTTTAATTTTATGTTAAATTTATTTCGTGATGTCAAAGTAATATTTAAATCTTTGATTTTCTTTCGAAATTTATGATGAAAACCTTTTTTTTATATAATGGTATAATAAAGATTTTATAATAAAATTAATGACTCAGTTACATATATTACAATAAGAAAATTACCATTATTATTACTACTATTACTATTATAATTATTTTGATTCGTTGTACCCAACTAAGAAGCGCATTTGAACTTATTTAGCACCATGATTCTCCCTTTCTTCCCAATATCTCTTCATTCGTTCACTATTTTTCTACGTTCTTCTGTCCATCCTGTGTATTTTCTTTTAGATTTTCTCCAATTGTGGGTTTGCTTACTTAGCCCCTAAATTTTGTCCTATCTTGAATGGTTTACTCGGGAGTACCAATTTCTTGTAGATCTAATTGTTGCAAATTTTCAGGGATAGTGCCAGGTTTAGAATTTTCTTTGTCAGCCTGTTATTCATTCTGTGTAAGTGTCCGTTTAATTTTAATCGCCTCTTTCTAATTGTATCTGTGATCTTTTCCGTGACTTGATAAATTTCGCGTGGTTTCTTTCTCATCCAAATTCCATTATTACACTTTAGTCCCAGGATTTTTCTGAGAATTTTACTCTTATTTTTCGATGCTTTATTTGTGACCTGCCGCCAATTAATAATAATAATAATATTATTATTATTATTATTATTATAGTTTTAAAAGAAGAAAAGTGGTAGAAGTGCTTTTTGAAAAAAACTTCTCTCTTTTTTTTAAATTTTATTTTTTACTATTTAGGTACTTCTTGGACCGTTGTCAGTTTCTCAAATTACTTAATTTATTTACGTACAAATCTTTAGAAAATGCAAAAGTATGTTCGGGTTAACATACTCTAAATTGTTTTCCAGGCGTAAAACTCAAAAGATTCGTCACTATTTCAGAACTGTGAGGTGACGGAACTGGTATTTTCGTTATTGACAAAAGCAATTCATCCAAAGAAAAGAAATCTTTCTCGCTTAAACATTAAAACGGTTTTGTCTAAAAAAGAAAAGATGTCGATTCATTAGAACAATTTCTTCCGGAATAAAGAACTTAGTAAAAAACTTTGTCCACACAAACCTGAGATGATTCAAATGGAAGTCGAAATAAAAGAAGTGAAAGAGTAAATGCAGCGGGAAAAGTAAGAATTGCGCCCAGGCTGAATTCCTTCCACACAAAGGCCCAGGGCAGTTGAATCAAGATTTGCAGGTGGTT
This sequence comes from Laupala kohalensis, assembly GCA_002313205.1. NCBI lineage: Eukaryota > Metazoa > Arthropoda > Insecta > Orthoptera > Trigonidiidae > Laupala > Laupala kohalensis. The sequence goes on from NNCF01126791.1 coordinate 330,056, forward strand.
TCACGCGTCAGTGGTACAGAAGTGCACAGACAAAGGCAATTCTAAAGCTGTCACGGCTCCTGACGCTGGACTGCGCTCGCGGCGGCCAACAATCTCCAATTTGTGAGCCAGAAATAAACCCCTCCAGCGTAGTTTTCAAACCAACGGCGCCCAAGAGGATAACAAGACACGGACACTGGAATAGAGCTTCAAGTCTTAATTGGAATTACCGCCTAATTCTATTTCGCATGAAAACCGGGAATCACACTAAGTGAAGACCGATTACAAATTTGTGTCCGCCCTTGGCGGATTGCGGTACGTGGTTCACGTCCGCAAAGACAATGTACAAGACGGAGAAACTTTGTTTTAAGATTAATAAAAAATATTTTATAGTTGCTTTATCTTTGCACAGATTTTTGTTATTCACAATGCATAATAGTATGTCCCGGATCACCCGTCCAGGTTTTAAAAAAAACCAGAGAAAAAAATTTGCTTTGTCTTGAAATTCGATATTACTTTAATTTTATCTAAGAAATGGTGGAGGTCAACCTTCCAAAAGGAAACTGGGGACAGTGGTGCCGAGGGGCAACTTAAAAAAAATTAAATGGACACAACTTTTTCATAACATTTTTCAACTAAATCGAAGGTAAATTAACTACTAGCAAGAATATTGTTATTCTTTGAAAATTTTCATTCAAAATTGAAAATTCCTTGGAAAAGTAATTGTTGTGGCGTTTCTTTAAAGCTTTTCCCAATTTTCCAAAGTAACGCGGTCTTGAAAATTGAGGGTTACTATTTTGAGTTTCTAAGTTGTAATTCTTTGAGTCAAAATTTTGTTAGCTTACGTACATTCAATGCTAGAACATGCACTTTGTAATGGAAATTTTCCAAGAACCCAATTCTGAGAGTTATAAATTCAAATTGCGAGCAGTTGATTCAGTAAATTCGATTGCAGCGCCATCTGCAATAAAACAAAACTATGTTTGAAGTTGATTTCCGTCCCCCTTGTCCCTCACTTCATTTACGAAGATTAACCACCGCAATTTGAAGGATAAAATGACACTAAAAGATATCGAATTTCAATATTTTGAGAAAAAATTTCTCCCAGTATCAAAAGGCCCGGACTGGTGGTCTGGGACGATCTGCATATTACGAGTATTAATTACTTCTTCGATAAGTAAATTCATATGGCGTGCCTCCATTGCAGTCGTAGTAGTTTTCCGAAAGAAAAAAAAAACGCAACTTTCTGAATGATCGTCAAGCAGTCAGCCAACCGGACGAAGGCAAATGAGGCATAAAAAAACGTTATCCCCTCGCCTAGTAGTGACCCAGGTGTGCGCGTGAGAAAAAGAACGCGTTCTCAGGATCATTACAACTGTTGACGGCCGGGAGTAAAATCGCTCCTCAGTTTTAAAGCGGCGATTGAAGTTAGTAGTTGCGATGTAGAAATAACTCCCACGATTAACAGTAGTTCAGGATCAAGGAAAGTACGCAAACTCCAGTCCGTAAAACGGCAGGGTTCTCTTCAATGCTGGGTTATATAAAAATACATGTTTTATACGCTATTGGACAACATGAATGAAAACTTTTAGCATGATACGGCATGTGTTTTTGTACAAAAAAAAATCATTTTAGTTTCATCACGCAAATCAGATGAGGAATAATATTTCTCCAGCATGTATCTACTGCACTGGTAATGCTGGTCATCGCAGGAAATAAAATTAATTTCGTTCGGCAGATTATCGTTATTACTCAATTATTTTAATTGTATCAACACGTTCATTTATGTACGAATGAAAAACTTTTTATTTCTCATCTCACAATGAATTGAGGTAGAAATATAGATAAAACTAAATGTTTCCAATTATACAGTTAACGACAATATTTATTTCGTTTCCGTTTTTTCAGGTAGTTACGTTTTCGAATATTCTTTAGGTATATCTTTCTTTAAACTGCAATCGAGAACCCCAGTACTAAGAACCACTCGCTCCCTTTCATCAACTCGTTCACTTCACCCGTAAATCTTATAGGGAAGGGTATGACTCTCAGAATGTGGTGTCTTCACCATATACTTGAAGTAAACGACACTCCTGTTATTAGACTCACGCTTAGCCACTAAGCTCGTCTGGTGGCTGAGGTGTTAGTGTTATCGCTCATCATCAAGTCATCCCGGATTCAATTCCCGGTTAGCTTTTCACATCAATGTCCCAGTTCATTTAGCTACTGAGCATTATATGACTACTGAAAAACGAATCCTCCTCCTTCTATCCACCTCCTACTGCTCCCAGTATCAATAACTAGCGATTATTAACTACTCCTACTAATCCCTCCACGTGGGTCAAGTTTTTGGTAAACCCAGCTACTAACAATAGCCAACTCCTACCTCCCATCGTACCATACAGATAAGCTTCAAAAGCAGGCTACATTTCCCATTTACAAATACTTAGCCACTACTATACCCCTAGTTGCCAGAACATTGCAGGTTCCGTATCATTTTAAAGTTTCTTCCAGATATCTAAGCACGGGCATAAATGTCATCGACATCACCCATCAGAATCACAATTTCATAGTCAAATCTTCCATAAAAACCTGACCTTAAATCCTTCGGGAAAGTGAGTCAGCGGACCCGAAAACTATGCATTCGATATAGATATCGATCATATTCTTTCATTTCTACGCAACCCTCTTCCCAATTCATTCCAAGTGGTGCAAGGGATGTTTTCGCCCCAAGGGGAGTGAAATGGGTGTGAAACAATAACGGGATTTTGTTGTACACCCAAGCCATCCCGAAAACAATGGATGAGAGTATTTGAGATCTGTCGTTTCCGAGTATTTTTGCATATTACCCCTATTCCACTCTTGTTTGCAACTCTCCACAGCTTATTTGTGTGATTATTCTCTACAGTATTTGCTCTCAGTAAAGTAGCTACTAAAGCATGAGGTTAAAATTCACAGCAATAATAATGAGGTTAAAAAGCACATAACAATTCACTTAACCGTAAGTAGTTTTCCAGGTCATGCTTCTTGAAAAGATAACTCTGTTCGATGATGCGGGAGTCACGATCGGTCTACCTCGGCAAGGACTTCGGCGAGCGGGAATTTCAATTGTGATTTCGTTAACTGATACTGTACCAATGTACTACATTTTGGCAACATAGTTTTAGAGTTTTTCAAGTTTTGTTCTTTATCATACGAGTATTAGAAAGTTTACATAAAAAGTGCTCTCTCCAGAAATAAAGGAGCTTCATTGCTGAAAAACCCTACAACTTTTCACGGTATCATATTTTTTATTTTAAAATTTGTGGAATTTTCACTTTCTATAGTTTACGAAAATGTATCAGAAAAACTTGAAAGCAAAAAATGGTGTGCCAAATGCTGCCAAAAATGCTAAGCGTATAATAAGAGTAAAAGCTGCATTTCACATGTTTCAGCAACATAATGCAAATAAAGCAGATCGTTTATAGCGCAATATTGACACAGAGAACGACTCTTCTGAATCGCACACAAATACTGGTACAAATCAGCAAACGATGTTACGGCGAATTTTCAGAAAATTCAAAAAAGCTCCTTTTATCCAAAAAGTATTGTTTTCATGGACACTACGGTTGCTGAGGATTCGCACGAATATAGGAAGGTTATCAATAGCGATGCCTCTTATGACGAAGTACTTGCAACTGCATTGCTAAATATAAAAAAGTTTACAACTATATGCAACATTTCTCTTTACGTTATACGATCAGTGTCATATTATCCAACGACTAACAGCAAAAGTATGATTTAAATCACAAAATATTTTGACCAAGTTGTATTATCACTTTCACAGAAAAGGACAGTTTGAAATAACTACTTCATTATATCTATTTTTCACATTTCATTTGGATCTGTAAAATTAATACGCACAAATGTACTTCATAAGCACACTTACTATTTAGGTTACATCCGATTTATCAACCACACGAAAAACGAAAATCGTCCGAATTCAATGACAGCACATTCTTGGCAGGGTTAGTCGTGATGAACCTACGTCACTGCAGTAACAGTGCGGCAAACACACACATAGATACATGCACACCAGTAATCTATTGGTTTTTTTAAATCTACACAAGTTATTTTACTTCTATCCTAAAGACGAGTCTATCTTTTATTGAACATTAAAAACAGAATAATTATTGAAACACAAACATTTTCATAGTCGTGTGGTCACATTAGGCACGGATACGCAATTCACACATAAATCAAAGATATGTCATTACACTACGGATAGAAAAATCATGACTTTTCCCAAGCAAACAAATACACGTACAACAACGGAAATCTAAGATAACTCGCATTCAACATTCAGTGCATTTTAGTCAGAGCAACAACTTGAATACAAGAGTAGAAATCACGGGCCGTAGCCCGACCAACTCGTCCGTGCGAAGGACATACCTACCCAATTCAGACAAATATCGGAAAATGTGTCTATCACACACTCGCGCACCTCCAACACACAGACACTAACGTCGCACACGTCCACAGCAGCAGCACTAACGTCGCCTGAGTGTGCCGATGAGCGTGTTTTCGGGACCAACCAAGCGTCGCGACGGTACGAACGCGTGTTGCTCGCGCAGGGACGCATTGTTGGTGGGACACTAAAAGCGGTGGTACGCGTCACCATGACGGAACGCTCCTTGCTATCGCCTCGACTTCCGCGTTTGCCGCTGCGCCGCGTCGCCGTACGTCGTCGCGGCTCGACTGCAGCGTGCAGGTGGTAGCTGGGCCGGGCGCGGGGGACACAGAGGGCCGCGGAGCGGGGAAGGCCGGGCCGGGCCGGGCCAGACGCCGTTGGGGCATGCGTCCTCGCCGCCCGGCCGCCCGGCCGCCCGCCCGACACCCTACAGCAAGCGGGTGGGTGACTCCGCCAATGGCGTACAACCGCACGATCGTAATGCGTGCAATTATGAGGTTGACGAGGGATAGAGACTGCAAGCGAGTACTCTTTTCACGACGACATTTTTACAGGTTTTCGAAAGAAGGGGAAAAGATACGATCTGATTTAATTTCACTTTAATTTCATTTAAATTGTTTCGGGAGAGTACTAAGCAAAAAATCAACAGTAAAACTCCAAGCTGTAATACTTTAATAGTAATGCGTTGAGAAACTCGAGTGACAGTTTTTTATACACATTATTTGCCGATTATACACAGTTTTTGCATCTTCCTGCTATTACCGTTCATTATAAATTATTTCGTTTTTGTTTCTTTGTTAATATAAAAAATTCCATCCCTTCTATTAAAGATTTTGAACGCTATGGTATGATTTCAACTTTTAAAGTATTAAAATACCGAAAATATACAATAAAAACAGTTAAATATGCGAGGGTTTCTTATAATTGAGAATCGTATGGTTTTCGTTCATCTAGCATTATGTGGCTGAAAATTTAGCAATATAACGACACTATATAGAAATACAAGTAGACTTTTATATTCCATTAGTCACACACATAATGTTTCGCCCAGTGTTTAGGTCATCCTCAGTTGCTGAAAATGAATGGTAAAAATACTTACACGTGACAACTATAGAACAATATGTATATATAGAGAAATTTATCCATTTTCTAAATTTAAAAAACGTTTTTCGCCATATACGTTCCCCATTCGCATTACAAAATATCTTTCCACACTATTTGGTACAGTGATGATAATTATACTGGTTTTCTTTTTCCTATGCTGATAATAGCATTTAATCGATATAACAACTTTCAACGTAGACTTAACACAGGTCAAAACGCAGTGGTATTCTATCACACTAGCGTTATGGATAGAATATTGTCAAAATCTCCCTCTCATAAAAATCTTTTCTGTAAATTTTGTAGACACAAAAGATACTTTCAAAACGACTGCCGAGAAAGTTATGTTTAAAATATGTTTAAATACCCGGAATATATTCTTTCTCCGCGAGATATGAAAATTCTAGCCATCATACAGACCACAAAATAGGCCTTTCATAGCAAATTCCTACTAAGGCGTGAATCTATTAATCATACATACAAATAAGTAGACTAACAACGTTCAACATATTTCATCAAACCATTACGTCGTAACAAGTGATGTATATTAGAGGAATTTTTATATGTAATAAAAAGGACGCTCCTTTCCGCAAATACATACTTTCAAAAAGGATTTCGATGTTTACTTTAGGATACTACTTGACGCTTTAAATATCTCACCTTTTTTGTTAGATACAAGCAAATACTTTTTCAAAATCAGCAGTTCATTGTTATGAGAACATAGAAATAATATTTAAATAACACAGGAATATCATCCTCACAGTACGCAATTCTAAGTTTTTGGTTCGGGGAGATGGCAACGCTAGACCTTCAGACCACGCGCCGCTCGGCCAGCTGCAGCGGGTTGCCGCGCTCGTAAGCTCCTTTAACGTCGCTTCTTGGTCGATGGCTTTAGCACGTCACCTCTTGAAGCTTACTGGGCAATTTTACGAGGCCAACGTGGCACTCGCCTTTGAAAACGTGACTCTTGGGTAAACCTTAAAATAAGCATTACGTTTAACGGTGTGCCCAAAATATAGGGAATAGGAAGAAAATCTAGCCATTTCAAACAATTTAAGGCATTTAATGATGTTCTTAGTTTAAATAATGGTCCCTTCTTTGCAATATCCCTATGTAAGGCATGTAGAAATAAAGAAACCACCTTTTTTCAGTCATAATTTACATGAATATATTTTGAAATGTATTACCTGAAATCAAACGTAACAATTCCCCCTTTAGAAGTGGATGCGGCAATTTAACTCCCTTCTCCGAGCTAGCTTGGCACGAGAGAATCCCTTGCCTTAGATCCAAGGATCTACCAGCGAGTAGTGCGACCGATTGATAGTTTATGTGCTCACATTCGCTCGAAGAGGGTACCTCACTTGCAGCAGTAGTCGTGACGGGCAACGGGACTTGGGAGAGCACTGCCCCAAAAGCCGAGTATGCAATCCTACCAACAGCAGTGTCCATATTGTTGCCTGTGCGCCCTCAATTCATGGCGCTGCGACAGCGAAGATGAAATATGAAGAAAACTTGATAGAAGTTCTTTTTCTCTTCACTGAAACAAAGTGTACCTTCAAGAGAGGTGCTCGGCGAGCGGTTCCAGGAGCTGAAGGAGTCTTCAAACGAGACTCTGGGAAGCGTTCTCACAGAGTGCGGTCACGAGTCAAACAGTAATATTACTGATAGTGACAGTAAAGCGAGTGCCGGAATGTAACAGCCAGCAAAAACGTACTTGTATATTACGAGTTTCATTAAATCGTTTTTTCTCCTGTCAGACGAGCACCCAAAGGGTAGAGGTTCCTCATGCGTTGAGAAATGAGGACTTTGGCTGTTCTTTACGGAGAATATATATATTTTTTTCGATTCACCAAAACAATATTAAACCTTATTTATTTGAAATCTGAAATTATAACCCCACTTACATTTTTTAAGGGAACAGCGAGTGCATAACTTGAACTGGATTTGGGAACTACGCTCTTTTCAGTAACATCGATCTTATATAGTTAGTTACTATAGAATTCTATTGACCTTCATATTCTTCCTGAAAATCATTCTTCATAAACATAGTTCTCTTTAAAACACGATTAATTTTACAACCAAAACTGTAATCTCCTTAAGATAAATTTTAACATTTCACTACCACTACTACAAAATGTCCACTCAAACTGGTGAGATTCCCAGCCAGTAATTAGTTTTAAATTACCTGCTAATTAAGGCCTCTTCTCAAATAGCTTATCGTAATTTGTCAACTTGCAGAAATTATTATTTCGAGTTACTTTCAGGTTATATTGTCAGAACGAGAAAACCCTCGCTCCTCCCACCAGAGAATAAAATAAGATGAAAAGATCTAGAATTGTCATTCTAAAGTAAAAAAAAAATAATAGAAATAAAAGGATTATAAGTGAAATGAAATAACTAAGCCATGCTCTAACACGTTTAGATATCATATATATTCAGTTATTATTATAATAATTATTGGGGTTTTAGGGTTCGTCAACAACTAGGTTATAAGATCGCTCACATCTCTTAACGTAATGACGATAGGAAATTACTTATCAAATACCAAAAGGTCAAATTCTCAATATATACATTAAAAATAAAGATAAGGAAGAATGATAGAAAAGAAAATGAAAGAAGAATGTAAATTTAAAACCCTCCCGACAACTTGTGAGAGAAGCCCCGATCCATCAATGAATTTCAGTAATGTACTAACATTATCCGTTTCATTTCCGAGGAATTGTTGGTGAATATGAAACGAAGCCGATATTCCTCCCTATACTAGTGTATTTTCTGCATTCAGTTAGTAGGTGACGCACAATTAAAAGAATACCACACTCATCACATCCGGGTGCATCCCCAAGCTGCGAGATACTGATGACTAAGAGGAAAATTTCCTATGCGCAGGCAAGACAGTAAATATTCCTCACGTCTAACTGACCTACAGTAACTGCTCCATGACTTAACAGATGACTTGATAAGTCGGAGCATATTCCCTTGAAAAAACAACCACTCATTGTTCCTCTCAATATCATTGTCATGAAGTAATTTACGATGTCTCATATTGGAATTGTGCAGAAATTCACGCGATTCTTGCGGTATGCCGCCTTCTCGGAAACGTCTGCTTCCTCATTTTTTCCCGACTCCCACGTGTACAACACATGATGCTCTTTCCGTCAGTTTGGAGATAAGAATATTCTGGATCAGTTTATCGGTTGGTACATAGAAGGGAACTCAGAGAACCAGAGCAAATCAAGAAATTTGATTTGTGGGAGAACTTTAGTGATCGCGGTGTTGTCAATATAGCGTAGCACACAGCAGTGTAAATGCTGTACAAGTTCTCAAGGCGATAGCCACAGGGAACACCACGGAGAAGCCCACACTATGTCTAATTCGACCCGCCAGTCAACATGCGTATATAGTTATTATGTTTGTCGAAGATTAAGTGAAAATGTGTCCTTAACACTGCTTCACGAGTGTTCTTATCACATTACAGAAGATCGAAATAGGTCTTCGGCTTATTGAAAGCCCAAGAAGGACTCTTACTGAAGCCTTGAAGTAAGACATTCGGTGTGCCAATATTAAAGATTTACACAATTTCTTCGGAACGATATGCAAATGGTTTGGTTTATCTCAGTCTGATGTTGTTTAACGGATGAAAGATGGGTGAAAAACTGCGTTGTATGCCAGATTGTCGTGTAAAGTGCGCACATGGGTAAAGTATCTTAACGTGAGTAGCTGCCGTCGGAGGGAAAGAGATGGTTCGCCCCTCTCGGCATACAGAATGGGAATGGGACATGTGCGGTAGGCTCCCGTAAATATTCGAATTCCTGCATGATAAACACTATCAACTTTTTTAAATAGCTTGCGCAAGCTCTTAAAAACACGCAACTTTCTACCATCGCGCCAGGGGTAGAAACGTGCTCGAAGTTTACGATGTCCGGAGACTGTAGGCGGAGTAACAGTCCCCAGCTCGGGGCTGTGGGATCGCCAAACTCATACTCAACCGAAACTCAGCATATAAAGACTGATCGAAAACCTGCGTGCCATATACACGGAATTTTTTAATTTTGCATAAATCTAAAGTCCATTTGTAACAATTGTATATGATAGCATGGCATCCAACATATGGGGATTGCCATTTATAATAGGGAGGGAAAAGATAAAAAGAAACAGTAAGGGGGACAATTCGCAAAGGAAACGAGATGACCACGGGTTGGCTGGATACAGGAAAACAACTGATTGAGGACATACTAAAAGGAGAATCAGAACAAAGCATGAATCAAAAGATATACGATTATTTAGACGTATATGAAGCGGAACAGATAAAAGGTAATAAAAGAGAGAATAGTATAGTTATTGAAAACCAATAAAATCCCAGGTTTCGACATCGCTAATGAAATGTTAATTAAAACGAAGATATATATCCCCAGGTGTTGAAAGATAGGCCACCTTAAATTGTTCAAAAAGCCAGGAAATAGAAATCTAGAATTGAGTTCATTGTACAGACCTATAACACTGCTTCCGGCAATAGACAAATCCTAGATAAAATAATAGCAGAGCGCTTAGACGAAGAACTATATGGTAAGAACCATTATGGCTTTACTCGGGGAAAAACCTCTGAGGATGCACTAGCGCATATATTGCGCAAAATCATAGAGAGAAAGAGAGAGAGAGAGAGGAAAAAGATATATTTTTATGGTGAGTGTCGACATCCAAGGAGCATTTGATAGTGCACCGTGGTCACTTATATGTTCAGAATTAGACAAAAGGGAAATACCTCAGCAATTACTGAAATTAATAAGATCATACTTGGACGACAGAAACATAATATAGGGCATAGATAATGAAAGAATACGATGAAACAAAGCTATAGCACATGCAGCCTCTATAGCTTCACTCGTCAGATGCTTGTTTGCACGATCATATGCTCTCCGATACAGTCATATTATTTTTGTTGTTTTTTCCTCTTTCTCAAATTTTTATTTAATCTTATTTTCTTGAGGTGAGAACGTGTATTAAATGTTAAATAATGATTTGAAGCGTTCTTTTCGCCCAGGTCCCTCCATACGTGTACATCATTAGTTCCTTCGGCTCCCCTGTAGAGCGGAGTATACGGATCCTCTCCCTAAATAAGAAAGGGAGTTCTACGGACTCGCCGGCGACACCGGGAGTTAGTTGTATTAAGTCACTATATAATAAAAATCCTAGATTAAGAAAAAACTATCACTAACTTTATTTTACATCTCACTGTCGGATGTGTTATGTCTATAGGAATCCATTACAGCATTACTTTTTTCCCATTTTATTTAAGTTTATTTTGTTGTAGCTGAGTACCCGCAGCTTTACCCGCGTGAAATCTGTAATAAGCATCCAGCTTTATACTTTCTCATAGGAGTAATACGACAAATCACAGCGACACCGAAAATTCTTAACTCGTCTTACCGTGTCCTAAGGTGTCACACCTTTCACTGAGGTGCTGGGGTTTATAAGTCTGACCGAAGATGTAAGAAGCATTGGAAATGTGATTAGTAATCTCAGCGACACCTAAACAATTATTTTCCCCATTACATTAGTAACTTTCGATCATTTTGTATGTCTATCCATTCCCATCCTGTACCAAGGGGGTGCTAGGAGTGTCTATTTATTATTAGGGCTGAATAGAGTCTTACATATTGCAGAATGTTCCAATAAACTCAGTAATACTGAAAACTGAACTCGTCACTGATGCCTATCATTTTCCATAATTTGAATATAGCATCCCATACCCTTGAGGTGCAAAGGGTGTATACGGGCCGATTTCGGACTTTTGGGTCTTCGAAAATGTCGTTAATAATCTCATCGACCCCGAAAATTGTGATCTCAACACTAATTTATGTCATTTTCGATTATATTTATTTTTCATCCCTTAACCAAACTGAGTATATTGTGATCTCAACACTAATTTATGTCATTTTCGATTATATTTATATTTCATCCCTTAACCAAACTGAGTATATTCCCTCATAGGGGGTGATCGTGCCGCATTGAGTGTGATTCCTCTCTTTTGCGACTGCATAGCGGAGGTATTCAACACATCGAACGGTTTTGATAATTTTAACCTGCCACCCGTTCCCAACCCCACCCCAAGGATTCTAGGGGTTTAATCTCCAATTTGAACTAATTGTGAACTTACGAAGCATTGGAGGT
>NNCF01126791.1:348179-362094 GCA_002313205.1 Laupala kohalensis
AAATTATTCAAATTTCTCTATATATATATATATATATATATATATATATATATATATATATATATATATATATATATATATATATATATTTGGATCATAGATTATTTAATTGCATAAAGACCATCCGACGGGTGTTTACTTAAACTGTGAGTTTTCATATTTGTTTTACGTAAGAGGATTTTATAGTAAATTGAATCGAACGCTCTCATGGCAGCAATAGGCACACGCACGGAGAATACTGTCGGTTCAGAGATGCCACACTTTAAAACTGTTGTAAAATCTAAACTATTTGTCAAAATTTTACGATTAAAAGACATTTTTTATCTTTGAAAATGCACAAAACAAAGAACCCATTAAAATTGACGAAGAATGATATTTTCCTTAAATTACTCACATGAATATAAGTATTTCAACACATCTATTTTTCATGTTTTCGATAATTTAGGTTAACCTTAGTAGATAAGACATATGCTGCCGCGGACTGTTCTGTAGAACTCTTCGTGGCCAACATTATTGCCACTCATAGTTGTGATTTACCCCTAACCATTTAGGCAGCGTAATTGAATATGATTAATTACCGTCCCCCCCGGATATCATCGACATTTATCTTTAACCTAATTTTGTATCTTTTTTTCACACATTTAAAAAATAAAAGTTAGCCTATGTCCAATCTGAACATCTAAATTATCTTCTTGCTAAATTTCATCACGATCAGTTCTGTGGTGTAGTCGAGATTAAGTAGCAGACAGACAGACACGCTATCGCGTTACGCATTTATATATTTGTAATGATATGTTATAAGCCAGAATGCTAAAATGGTCGGTACTGGAGGTCTATCCCGTATGGGAAACGAAATGAGAAGAGGAATGGCAAACACAGTATGATAAAATGAATTATTCCTTACTTTACAGCAATATGGCATCACATCGCAATGTACAACGTAGAGAACTATTAGAAAGAGGTACTACACTCTCTAATGAGTCTATTTTGCAATGAAAAGGATACGTTGTCAACGGTCCCATTATTAACGACCCGTCATTATGTGTCGCAGAAACGCGAGTGACCACACAAATTGAAATGAAATCATTAAATCATCAAATTAATTACAGTTTCCATTTTAATTTAGTTTCATAACGGCCAAGCGCAGTACAAAGAGGTGCACAATTTCTCACACAGAAAAATTTAGTGTAATTTAATTCATTCAAATGACTAAGATCGATTATAGTATATATAAATCTGACGGTGACACACTACCGGACATAAATTATCTGACATTCGTTGGGGTCATTGGGAAATTGGTTGAGGTCTCATTCGAGTTGTCTCGAAGACAATTGCAATAAATTCTCGTCACCTTCCGGAATCTTTACCCCTTTTCCAAACACGAAAAAATGTCCTTGATTTCGTAAACTATTGATTCTAACGATAAGTTCCTGAATTTGGACAATCCCTATTTAAGTTACACACACAGAAAAACTACTTTTTGCGGTAGTTTAACAGATAACAAAAGATAAAAATGAATATATAAAGAGAAGGTACATTTGCGTACAATACAAAATTTGAAACTACATAAATTTGTTGATTAAGTTTTTCATTCCACGAACACTTTTGTACAAAACACTGTATTTTTGAGAATCCATAAAAAGGTGTGTTTTGCTGATATCTCGTTACTTCTATAACTCTAAAATTATCGATTTTACATCTTTGTTGTTGAAGTTGGAATACTTGCGTGAAATTACCTTCGAGTATCACATTCACTTAGAACATTTTTACGGTAGGTTGATCTTCTCGTAGAAAAATATTTCCGGATCCAAAAACGTTCAGAATCTTAGAATTGTATTATCCATGGCATATGAGTTATCTTCACTTATATTGTCCTTACATGCCAACGTTATCGTCACTAGTGATTAAATGAAATTTAAAGTTTCTTTTATTTTTTACAAAAATTTTGAAGTTACAATCAGTATTATTTTAATACAGGTATTCAGGATTTTTAATCTACCTACATCAAATATTTCGGTACTTTCATGAACATTGCTTTTAACGTATACTATGACACAATCAGATTTGTTATAATACATACTATATTCTGTAAGTTTATAAAAATGACAATTGTCTAGGTTCCAAGATTCAGAACAGATTATTACGCATGATTTGGCCTTCAGACTCTTAATAAAAATGTCACGTTTTTCAAAATTTGCATTTATACTCGTTACGTTCATGTATAAAAATAAGCTCTTTTTAGCATTAATATTTTCTTTTTGAAAATCTATAAAAATAAAGGGAGATGTGAATTTAAGGGTTTTTAGGTCATTGAATTCCAATAATTCATTGCAATTGGAGAACTAAACTAAATTTATACGACATTAGTACAACAAAATTGTTAAGGTACCATAGGGCAAAGAGTAGCATTTTCCAACTTAAATGAGACTTGAAAATGACTGAACAGCTCAAATTAGGCTGCAAATCGATAGAATTAATTTCCCCATGTCAATACAAAAAAGAACCTTTAACTAGCATTTCAAAATTTTGCAAACATGTTTTTCGGACTTTTGACCCATTCCGCGGATCGTTGGGGCAAGGTCTGTTTAAAAACAAGAAAGACTTTCATGGCAAAAAAATTCTGGACTACATCTGTTATACAAAAAGATTGTACAGTAATGATATAAAAACAAAACGTTTTGTAAAATAACCTACCATGACTTCGTTCAATATCTGGTTTAACAATACAGCAGTGAACGATGAGAACCGATTTTAAAAGAATAGAGGAAGTTCTTTGACAAGGATTCATAATTTTGATTACTGACTGGAAACTGCCTTCTTTTCTGAACCCATCACCTTTCTTTAGAAGGGTGTCAGTAAGAGGTAACAAGGACGTACTTACTTCGCGTACATCTTTGACTCACACTGTCCTGTAAGTTGCAAGTAGTAGCAAATTTAATTTGAATATTCTGATTCAAAAGAGTTATACGTTTATGATTTAAGTACTCGGGGACAGCTGGAAACGAAAATTACGGTCTTATTTTTCTGAGGAAAAACAAAACAAAAACAAGAAAGTTTTGTTTTTGCAGATTATTCAAACTTATTGTGTATGCTGTCTATAATACTCGTAAGACATAAGATTTACTTCAAAGAAATTTATTTATGTTGCGCATACCTTCAGGAACAAGTTGCACCATTACAATTAAAAATTCGAATTTTTTTCCGATAAGATATACATGTATTCACAACTACCAAATTTCCATTTGCGCTTTCAACTCCACGTGCTGCTGCATTACCTACCACTTCAACTACTGTTTCTGACTAAGTATGGAAGGTAAAATGCTCTGATCTTCGGAAATACATACATGAATGCCCTCTGTATCTAATTCCGAATGACTAAGTCGTACATTTCGACATTTGCCCAGCCTTCTAAGCATTTTGAACCAATGTGAGACGTAAAGTAATTGTGTCTAAGAGACTTCCAACATTTCTGGATGTGGTTAGCCGAGACACTGCAGAACAAAGTACGCTGCAATCAATTTTTTAAAACTTATTTAAAAGATTCAAACGAACGGAAATCGAAATATATTGTTCTGTCAAAGTGAATCATGCATTATGTAACTGTAACACTAAACTCGTTTTCAAATACTTGTTACACAAATGTACTTCTTAGTGAGCAATACGACAAGTTAATGTATTATTTCTAACTTCACACAACGTTTCAAGCAAATATTGCTGTCATTGTCAGGCGCAACAAATTTAATACTATTAGTACTCGAAAGTTGGGACGACCCGTGGCGTAGTGCCCAGCGTACTCGCCTTCTACATCTGGAGACGCGGGCTCAAACCATGTCCGATGCAATTCGCGGGGGTTTCCCGCTTCCCCTGCCTGTCATTCCACCACAACATTAACTCATCATCATTCACACCCATGTCATTCATCAACCTCCCTCGGACAGAAAGGGCATCCGGCACCTACTAATTCCCCCGCCACATCAAAGTAGGAAGCATCATATCATCCCCATCTCTCCGATCCCTATAGACTAGGGAAAAAGGAGTTAAGTTTCAAACAAACAAACAAACTACTCGAAAGGTTTTTAATAATGTTTTTATTGCTTTCTTTGACGTTTCTGTTAGCTTTTAAACTAAATTAATCTGTTAGATTCAGTTAGCTATTAATCTTCAATTAAACTAGGGTTAAGCGGGCGTCATAGTATTACGATATATGGCAGTACACAGTGTGACAATAGTAAGGACAAGTTTTATGGACATTATAAACCAATTTTTTATTTCATTGCATCAATACAAACATACAACAATTTACCTGGTGTGGTAAAAAGTCATTAGGAATGAGTTCCGAATATTAACACATTTTCATATTCAACAAGTTTATTACCCCGTCTCCAAATCAAGACACATTAATATGTTTCTTTACGGATAAAATGAATCGCAACCAGAGCCTGGTGTACGAGATATAGTTAGCGATCCTGCCACGATCTGAATCACAAAATGTAAAAGGCCCATATTGCAGAAATGTGTATGTACGGAGGAGGGGGTATGGAAGGAGAGAACCAGAGCTTTGCATAGTACGAGGCAACGGGCTGGATACGCGTCGTAAATCCTAAGGAAACGTCGAAGGAACGAGTAGGTGGAGCGGGTTCGTGAATCGGGCATGGCTGGCGGAGACAAGGGACTGAGATGAAACGAGAAAGCGCTGGGAGGAGCCATGGGTTTAACGAAGTGCCTCCTGTCACAACAATGTCGTGCGCCGCACTTGACGCGCGTTTTTTTTACAACCGTACTTGACCATCACCATGTTTCGAGGTCACCCATTACACCATGAAAAATTACAGCGATCGAGATTTTCCAGGAAGTTAGATTGTCTGAAGTGCAGAAGTTTCAGAGTTCCGAGAGAGAAATATCTGTGCGATTTAAAAGGACTTTGCAGTTTACAAGAAGTATAGATACAAGTCCTTTGACTAATCTCAACATCTAATCTGAACATGCTGAAAGAGGTGATATTTTTAATATCATACGCTAGATGCATTCAGGGTAGAAGTGCAATTAAAGACGTTTAGATAAGCATTTATACCCACTAAATTCTTTTAAAACGAGTTTCGCCCGACAATGTTTACAACATCTTTCTCCAATATGGTAAGAATATTATACCAACGACCATCACTTTCAACATAAGTATACACATGTGTATATTTTTTTTAAATGACATTTTTCTGCCGAAAATTCATAACGAAATAAAAATTACGAAGGTTCTTTAAATACTTGAAAGTGACCCTTTACAACTACATTTTATTCGAAATGAAATTCATAAAACGAGCGGGAAAAATGTAAGTTTATATTACATACAATGAATTAACCAGTTTAGAGATGCTAAGATGAAAGAAATATTGGCATAAAATTTTCGAATGACAACGCAACAATCCATAAGACCTGTACGTGAATCTACGGACTCTCTTAAAATATGTTAATGAAAGCCCAATAAACAATTCCGAATAAAACATCTTCCTAAGACACTCATTTAATACGTGGATTTCAGTCTTTGTTGACTGCAATGTGCTGGAAAACAGAATAGCTTCAATATTGTAATCTCGTTCACCAACCCAGTCAAGTATTTTGGTACTCTACTTACTTAGAAACAAAATATCAGAAACAAATCGAAAATTATATCAGTCCAACCATATCAGTCCAACCCACAATCAACAGGTATAACCTTATAAGTAGAGACTGCGCTCTTACAATATTCAAAACTATCTTTCTTCCACTTCTACTCTATGCATGCCCCGTATGGTGTAATGCTGTCACTCACCTCATTACCACACTTTAGCGCATCCAGAATAATCTTTTACGAATATCAGTAAATGCGCCATGGTTCATCAGAAATGTAATGTTACATATTCAGACTTAGGTATTGCTCCAGTAGCATAAATCATTCTTAAACTCTCCGTTGATTTCCATTTTAACCTCCCTAACGTCCACGAACCGGTTTACTATCCTCTAGGCACAGACACCCCAACATTCCTCCGTATTCTTAATACATTTCATGAGCATATTTTCTTCTGCCGATTTTCCGACCTCAGAAAACCATAGCGACCTATCTTTCACAGATTTATCCCTCAAGTGGCTTGTACACTTTAATCTGACTCATTAAATAGTATTTGCGAGGTGCCCATTTGTTTCCACCACCCATGAATTTCTCCTGGATCACTGGAAACTATTCATCCATTTTGTAGAGCCGCAAAGCTGACCAATAAAAAAATATATTGTAAGCCAATGGTTATTGTAAGTATACAACATAGAAACGCATATACAATCAGTTTATGCCCTTAAAAGTTCTCAAATTATAGCATTTTTAAACATTACATTCGACTAGCAAGCCCAAATTATACTCACAATATTCATGAAATGTAAAATTTCGGTCTTCCCGGCAATACGAGAAACAAGCCACCTCCAAATCATGAAAGTAATTAGTGAAATAAGGAACGTGAAAGCCATTCAAAATATTTTTAAAACAAAATTTACTCTAAAGTATTGGCAACTTTACTCTAAAGTATTTTGCAGAGTTATGAGCCCATTCTATATTATAGTCTATCGACACGCACTTCAGGTAAGTTTTGTCGACAAAAAATGGAAATGTAGGACCAATTTTCTTTAAAATTCAATTCGCGAATTTTATTATCATTAATTTTTATTTTAAAAATACTTTAAAAATAACTCAATGTATCCCGGGAAGATTACATTTTAACTTATTAATAATTTGGAGAAGTGTTCTTTGGCTTTAAGCTAAATATCTTTTAAAACTGATGTTGATTTTTTATTGGATTATCAATGATTTTATCTATAGCTACTTAGTCGGACATGTTCATAATATTTATGTATTCGCTTTACATCGGTGGAGTTAATTTATTTTCTTACAAATTGTTAGGAAAATCATGCAATAATGAAATGAGCAAAAATTACATGTTAATCTGAATCATCAGTTCCACAACTTTTTACTTTTTAGGTCAAATATGTATTTCTCTTTACAAGAAAGAACAAATACAATTTTCATGGAAGTAGTACGAATAATAAGATTTTAAAGAAACGTTTTTTTTTATGAACTCGTACAAATTGAATAGGAACATTACGGGGTAACTCCTTCTGGCTGGTTTGTGAAATTCCAAAATATTTAGGAATATTTCCAGTGTCAACAGAATTAACTTAGAACGCCACAACTCTATTGTTGATAATAAGATAGAGAAAAAATTCGTTAAGCTAGTATTATTTTCAAAATGAAAGTAAAACGGTCGAATAAAAAGCGGTGGATTGGCGAATGATAGTTGGAGCTCGTCGTGGAGAAAATCTACGGGGTCAGTTTGGGTTTTCCCCTGTGTCCTGGCAAGCACCCAAATCTTCGATAAATCCGTGAACGTGTACATTTTCACCCATGAGTTACCGATGAGAACGAGGTATAATACAACAGTCTGGGTGCGATACAACAGGCATAATTTTTCTATGCTGAAGCAGAAGAAACCTTGCATTGCGAGAGGTTTTGACACAACGGATTGAATAGACTCATTAGCAAAAAATACACTCTTTTGAATAATTTTAAGATGAAGGTAAATTTGAAAAGAATGTCACCAGTGTTAATTTTTTATATACCTAGAAAAGAACGATGCATGATGAATATAGATAAGTAACATTTTATTGAACATATCTTACTCAATGAAGTTATACAGGCCAATTGCACTCACTTCTACTTGAAACATTTGTTATAATAGTAGTTTATTGGTATCAATATATTAGTACTTGGGCAATGATAAATAGAAACATAAGTACTCACAAAGAATGACTAAAACAAAAAGATCAATACGTTTTACAGGGAGGGGAGTAATGAAATACCTTAACAGGTAAAACTAACGTACTGTATCAGATAAAATATCACCGAAAAATATTCTGAGATAATGCTTTTAAAGGAACCAATTCTCAACACTCAGGAAATTTTGAAACTTTGCATGGGAAAATATCGTAAATCAATAACAAAATTGCTTTTATTTGATTTATCTTATCGATTAGTATTGTAACTATCTCTTTTCCTGTGAGCTTAGGAACGCAGAACATGCGATTCTACGCTCTCGTAGTCCCTAATACATTATTTATGCCTCGTGGCAATTAATCTGTTGAGCCCCTTTGTAGAACCAACACTTGTGTAATCGATTGATTACAAATAAGGACAAAAAAATCTGACCACATGTAGCACGAAAAGGTTTATCGCACGAATCCCAGAAATAATCAAATTTGATAGGCAATTTTCCGTTTAAAAGTGAAACGCAAATTGACGAACACAAGTATGCAGTTAGTAACAAAACTTGCCGTTTAAGAAGAGAGAGAAAGAAAAAATAATTTGATACACACCAAATTAACTAGTCATTCGAGGAAGGCGATTTGTGCTATTGTTGCGACTTTGGTCAGAAGCAGCAACTTATGTCAAATGAATAGTCTCTGGACAACGCTCTTTTATACAAATGAGTGACAGTCTCGATAGTTGAGCTTCTGTGGATAATTTCCTGAAATCTCATAGATTTCTTAAAGAATCATGCCTTTCAGTTACAAAAAAGAGAGAAGAGGGTGAAAATTGTGTTGATAAACAAGCATTAAATCATCAAGAAATGCACAGGAACTTTATTCAATGTTTCCTTGACAGGACAATTTCAAATAGTCTTACGTTCCGCTATCCTCTCGTATCAAGTCCACTCGATCAAGATGGACGATCGATATCTGCAGTTCGATACGTGACTCGCCCGACTCATCTGACTCTCAGGCAGAAGACTACTCCTCAAATTGCCTTCAACCAGGCACAACGCATCTCTCGTTGGCATCATCACAATTAATTGGCCCTCGAGCTGATTCATGGCCAAGCCACCATGTGCTCATCGGCAGCATGGTTTCGACCACAAACTACCAGTCCTTCAACATCAACGAAACGTCAACCCAAATAATCAAATTAACATCAATCGAACGCCGTCTAGGCATTTGAAGAATCACATCATTTTATCACTGCAGCTCATCCACATTTCACCGAGCACTCAGTTTTGTTATTCTTCCTTATTTTAATGGTCTTCCTTTTTTTGCTTGTTGAATTCTTATGATATTAAATTATTTTGTTGGCCCTTTTATCTCTCTACTCCCATCTCATTCACCTTCACATTTTTTGGTCCTCGAAACCTCTTATCGAAACACCCAAATGTACCAAACTTTTTCCTTATTTTCTGTCCAGCTATGACAGAAGTACATCTATCTTTGCCAATTCACAACAACTCATGACTGCTCAATGAAGCTATTACTGAAGTCAAACATTATCTTTGGTCTTTAATTTAAAACGAAAGATTCTATTTGATCAAAAATTCCAAAACAATAATCCCATAATGAATAATTTACATTAATAGTTATCAAATGTCTAATTTTAAGAAGGCCGATAGTAAAGTATGATCTCAATATTTCACGTTTTTTTTCTCAACAAATTACACCATACACTAGCTGAATGAGCTCGGCATTGCCCGGGAGCATGTATTGACCACATTTTTAGGTTATTACTTTCTAATGTATGCGATTCAATTTTTTTTCTTATTAAACTTAAATTTGAGTATTGTCCACATTATTACTGAAAAAAAAACGTGCTTCTATTCTGAGTCTTATTCACCTCACCCCAAAGCTTATAATTTGGAAAGATGAGATGGCTGAACGTACTAAACGTGACATTATCGCCCAAGACTTATATCTACCCAGTACTTCTATTGTGGGGCACCCAAATTTAGTAACAATAAAATTTAATATTAATACTTTTGAACTAAAAACTTCCAGATTATTCTACTCATGCAGAAATCGCAGACGTTCAACCGACTTTACGATTGTCGGGACGTAGTTACGACGTCAAATAAACGACGCCGTCCATATCGTATCGCCCAAAACTTGAAGTCGAGACGACGAAAATATAAATATAATTATTTTCAATTAATACAAAAAGAATAATTTTAAATATATTCAAATAAAAGAAATGTTCATAACAACAATATTTTTTGGTAATTTAAGAACTCCTTTTAACATTTTAGAGAGGATAACTATTTTACGTGCTTACTGTTCATGGTCAAAACCGCAGCGCAACAGAAGAGGATAAAAATTTAGCTTCAATCGCCGTGATGCAGAAGCACAGTGGTAGTGTCCTCGCCTCGAGAAGGAAAAGGCAAAGCTTCAATTCCTGCCGATGTTGGATACCTTAAGGACGTTCGAAACTTAGGGTGTGCCTATGGAATATGTATAAACAAGGTAAGACGATGGGTAATATCCAAAAGAGGTAGTAAGAAAAGTACTCAAATTGTACTTCAATGGAACCATGTCACAATTCATCAAACGGTCCCCAAAACTATTAATTCAAAACTCATATCGGACGTTCTAGATTATTTCTGTATATACCTCCGCAGCACTGCACCCATACGGGAACTAGTGATGTTTTACCCCGGTCCCCCGGCTACTGTATCCTTACGTAACATTAGAACAGACCCTATGTATTTAAAAGAACCAGAAAGCAACGGATTCGGTCTTCTAATTGGTATTTTTGTATTATTTTTACAGACCAACCTTGTCCCTAGGAGCATGTCACTTATATGGTAACATGGATATGATTAAATGGTATTGGGAGTATTATTATTAATTTCAGCAACCCGGACAACTATGGATTCTGGGTTGATTTAAGTACGTTTTACATGTCCGCGCTTCCCAACTCACATCTAGAGGTCTCATGCATCCCATTTGATTTGACCTTGGAGGTAATGACATAAGGAATATGATTATTCATCCTAGAATCACCGAAAACTATGGATTCGACTCCTTTTTTTCGGCTTTAGGGCTCGCCAACCTCAAGGTCATTAGAGCCCTTGCAAGTGGGGAAAATGCAGTTTCATACATAGGGAAGTGTCGTAGTGACTCTTCCCCGAGTGTGGGACTCGCCAAATATCTCGACCATACCCACAAAACAAACCCTCCTGAATTCCACAAATATCTAAACACAAAGATGACAGAAAAGAAAAGGAAACAGTTGCCCAATACTATCGAAAATGGAAAAAAAATCTTAAAATTATAATTTTCAAACTACGGACAGGGAGAATAAAAGAAAAGAAGAATGCAAATTAAAACACTCCGGAGAACTCATAGGAGGAACCCCGATCTACTCATAAAAATTCAATAGTTTACTAACATTATCCGTTTCATTTCCGAGAATTGTTAGTAAATCTGCAGTCAGACCAATTTGTTTCCGTATTCTCGTGTATTTTCTGCAATCAGTTAGTAGGTGACGAACTGTCAGAGAAGAGCTACACTCCTCACAAACCGGTTCATCAACAAGTAACAAAAGATATCAATGAGTGAGACGACAATGTCCTCGCGCAGGTGGGTCAGCAAGACCTCGTCGCGCCTCGCTGACCTATAGGAACCCCTCCGTGACTTAACAGAGGATTTGATAAGTCAAAGCTTATTCCCTTCAACAGCAACCACTGATTGTTCCATTCACTCAGAATCCTTGTCTTGATGGAATTTAGGAGATCCCTTTAGGAATAGTGAAGAAATCCACGCGATTCTTAAAGCATACCGCCTTTGCGGAGACGCCTGCTTCCTCATTTCCTCTTATTCCCACGTGTCCGGAAATCCAGCAAAACAATATGTTCTTTCCATCACTTTGGAGCGAGAAAAGCACATCCTGGATGTTCTGAATCATCTTATAGCTGGATATATAGTCTGGGTTGCTTGATGGGCACTTAGAGAAACAGAGCAAATCAGGAAATTTGATCAGCAGAATTTGAACTTTGTTGATCGCAGTGCTCTCAATATGGCGTAGCACTCGGCAGTGTAAATGCTGCACAAGTCGCCAAGACGTTAGCCACAGGTCTTACGGGGGAACACTACGGAGCAGCCGTCACCATCGGCCTGCTTCGACCCGTCTGTAAACACAGGGATACGGACGCGGTGTTTGTAGAGGATAAGCTGAAAGTATACCCTCAACATCGGAGCTGGAGTGTTCTTGTCATGATGCAGAAGATCGAAACTCGGCTAGCGCAAAGCCCAAGGAGGAGTCTTACTGAAATCTTGATTTAAGACATCAGATGTGCGTATAATCAAGTTTCCGAAATTTTTTTGGGAACGATATCCAAATGATATGTTTGCTCTTAAGACTGTTGTATTTTTTGGTGGGGTTTTACGGCTCGTCGACATCGAGGTGATTCGAGCCCTAAAATTTAGTATAGGTAGGGAAAATGCAGTTACGCACTAAGGAGAGCCAACATTACTCTCCTTGCGTGTGGGACTCGCCGAATGACTCAACCATACCCACTAAAACCCTCCTGAATTACAACATATATCATTGCATCAAAACATTACGAGGAAAGTGAAAGATACCCGAGCCCTCGCAACCTACAAGAGTCGGGATCGAAAAGAACAAGAGGTGACCAAGGAAGGTCAGGAAAGAGAAAGGAAGGATCATAGCACAAGTGGAAGTATTGCCAGACTCAGCTCGGGGCTCCGTGTTTGCCAAACACGTACTTACTAGATGCAAGTCCTCTGGGGCGACTCAGACTGTTGTAGAAACGAATGGAAGAAGGATGAAATACTGCGTTTGGGAAGATTGTCGGGTAAAGTACGCGCATGGGTATAGTGCCGTAACATGAGTAATTGTCGACGGAGGGAAAGTGATGGTTCGCCATTCTCGGCATACAAACTTGGTAGGTTCCCGTAACTAGTCGGATTCCTGCATGATGGACACTCTCCATCTTCTTTAAATAGCTTGCACGAGCAAAGCAATGTACAATGCAACCATAATCGAGCCGAGATCATATGAATGCTCGATAAAATTGAAGCAATGAGGAGAGATCAGCGCCCCATTCCTTGCCACTCAGGCACTCCAATAGTTTCAGAGACTTTAATGTTTTCGCTCTTAGGTCTGTAAGATGTTCAATCGAATTCAGTCCCTGAACTTAAGGCATGTATTAAAATATTTTTGAAGTATTAATAAAATATTTAAAATCAACTTATGAAGGCACATAAAAATGTAAAGACAATGTTACTAATTTCAACTCATGATAAATATTCTTGTTCTTTAAGATAGAGATATTGAAGGAAACCAAAACGCAGAAGAAACGGCGAATCCAAATTTTGAAGATTAATAACTTATAAACAGTCGGTCAGAGAAATATCAAATTTTGTATTTTTCAAAAAAAATTCCCATAGCAGAACGGTCTGAATTGCTTGGTCCGAAATTTCAGGTATTTTCGCGGTATTTTCATATTGAGCCGTGAAAAAGCCTAAAATATTTGGCCGGTCTGAAATATTAGGTAAGTCCGAAATATGGGACTGCACCGACCCGAAATATTATGCCGCCAAAAAGCCTGAAATTTCGAGTCGGCCTGAAATTCATCGTTCCGTTTTCCACTACCAGATGGCAGTGAAAGCGGGATATCACAATGAAAGCATTTTTCGCCGAGAATTAATATGAAATATATGAAAGCAGTATATGAAATCACTTTTACTAACTGTTTAACATTTCGTGAGTGGATTTTCGCTACTGAAAAATTCGTATTCCTCGATCGGGATCAAACCTGCTCGCTAGTGATGTGGAGACTGCTACGATAACCACTCAGTCATGGGTGCCTACAGGTTTATTACCTCTTAGGGATGCTTTTGGAATAATTTAAGGATTACAGTAGGCATATGCTTATTAACAGTTCCATTACAGCTGTTGGATAAAAAACTTGATTATTCTTTACACTTGGTAATTGTGGTGCTTTAGCAACATTATCAAAGCATGATAAATTAAAAGTCGTTTCTATGTTGCTCATTTTTTTATTATTGGTGTTAGAAAGCTTTTTCGGCTGCATAGCAACCATCGTCAGTAACATAC
>NNCF01126791.1:363466-404635 GCA_002313205.1 Laupala kohalensis
ACGGACCTGGCAAACAAAATTAAAAACATTCCTGTTCCTCCTAAAGCTAAATTAATCTCTTTCGATGTCAAAAATCTTTTTCCCAGTATCCCTCCATCTGATTGTAAAACTCTTTTACGTGACACCCTAGACTCCGCGTCTTGCCCCCTCTTTGCAAAAACAGAACTTTTCAACCTCATTTCTCTTTGCTTAGATGTTAATTATTTTAAATTTGATAATAAATTCTACCAACAGAACTCAGGTCTACCCATGGGTTCCCCCCTCTCCCCATTACTTGCAGACTTATTTATGGACAATCTTGAAAAACAAATTTTTGACTCAGGACATTTCCTTCTACCCAACATTATCTATTGGTACCGCTACGTAGATGACGTAATCACTCTTTGGACGGGAACTCACAGACAACTTGACATTTTTACTCAATTTCTCAATTCACTTCACCCTAACATAACCTTCACCACAGAAATTGAAAATGACAATAAAACACTCAATTTCCTAGACCTCTCTATTTCTCTAGTAAACAACCGCCACCAGTTTGACATATTCAGGAAAGACACATTTTCAGACACTACCATACACAATTCTTCACAACACCCTCCATCACACAAACACGCTGCCTTCCACTCCATGGTCCATCGTCTGTTCACCATTCCACTCTCACCAGAAAAAATCATCGAGGTCATTAGAGCTGTCAGTGAGTTCAACCACGTTATACAATTTTTAAAAAAATATCTTAAAGTCTCCAAGAACAAACTAGCGGTGGAAAACCATTGCACATACTTTCTCGTATATGTTTCTGCACCTGCAGTATAGAGTAAGAAAAAATTATATAGTGAATGGTTCATTTCTGGCGTGGTCCTCTATGTTTGGTCGTCTTCCAGTGCTCTATTCATGTTCAAAGTCGCATAATAAGATGAACATATTACTGTCATTTATTTGAAATTTTAAAGTAAAATAAATATTCAGAATATTATTTCAAAACATACAGCAACATATCAGTCTTATAAATATCGTAAAAGTTATGTAAATGTAATTTCGTTGTATACAGAAATTGATGTATTTTCGTCTCTGCAGATCGTTTGCTGTCCTCTTATGTATTTTATCATTACCATATCTTTAATTTCAGTTTACGAAAAGTATTCTAAGTCTACTTGGTCCATATATACTCCCTTATATTATTTGAGCCTTATGAACCAATAAACTAACGTGTAAATGTAGCAGACAAAAATTATTTTTCTGCGACTATGCCAAACTTTCAAGCGAAATACCGGTAATGCGGATGTAATGCATACTAATTGTACTTTACTTACAGAAAATTTAAGCAAAATCGTTGTAGCAGTTTTTGAGAAACATTCAAAAGAGTATTTTGACCTTCGTATAAAGTACCCTTTGTTTTAAAGTAAAAAAAATAAATAAATAAAAATTAAAGCACGTGCATTTACAGCAAGTAAATTCCACCGTAAATACGAAATGGTATTAAATTGATTCATACTCAGAATCGCTACGCACAGACGGGCGGATGTTATGACAAAAACAACTTTTTCAGAATCAGGAGTCGCCAAAACGGATATTTGCGTCGAAATCTCGCATTCGAATTTTTTTCACGATATCAATACTTTCTTTGTACTACGTATATGAGAAAGTAACAGTAGTCAAGACAGTAGGGGTCGAAACGACAATTGTAAAATTATTCTATTAATGTTTCGGTAATAAATTCTGAATCTCATATATGGAATGTATGTACCATTTGCGAGGGATTACGTATCATAACATAATAGCTATTATCTTTTGAGGGCGGTAAGAGGGAGAAACGAGAACGAGAGGTGTCCTACTGTATATGACGATAGTAAATATTTTAGTACCTGAATAGATGTTCCATCGTGAGTCTAAAATGTTTTTCAAATTCCTGATTTAATTATTGAAGTAGCAGAATATCAGGATTTAAGGGTGGTTTAGGGGTAAAAATATTGAGGTGTAATGATTAAGAAATATGTAAAAAGTATTCCACAGTTAAATTAGGTTGTTTCGCTAGCGTGTTTCCAGTCGGTATCGTCTTGATGATACGATATCACTTTACAATTCAATTCTCATTTACATAGCAACTAAAGTGAACAATAAAAATAAAATAAAAAAGAAATAATGAACAAAAAGTCAACATCGTCTTATGCTGACGAGTCCTACATCACAGCGTCGTGTCTGACTACACTAAGAAAGGAAGCTGGCAGGGTAATTCAGAGTAGAGACAACCGCTCAGTTTCATGTAAACCACCATCCACTTCATCTCGTTCACTCGTTTTTGATGACACGCTTCTCTCATTTAGCCCACTTTCGATGCCCCCAGAAAGGAGCAGAAGCCATAGGTATGTTGAATGAACGCTTAATTTGCGGCAACCCATACACACTGCCAGTACCGTGCGCACAGGGAACTTGCGATGGTAACCGAGATGTGAAAGAATGCGTGAGTACAGGACGAGGGAGATGGGAAGGAGAAAGGCAAAACGTACACGCAACTCACAGCATATACATACATTTTTTTGTGGGGTTTTAGGGCTCGTCAACAGCGAGGTCATTAGAACCCTTAAAACTTGTACAGGTAGGGAAAATGCAGTTACGCACTAGGGAGAGCCAACATGACTCTCCCCGCGTGTGGGACTCGCCGAATGACTCAGCCATACCCACTAAAAACCCTCCTGAATTACAACTCAAAACTCAAATCCCATCATATCTCACAACCTTACCAAATATCATTTAAAAAAAAAAGAAGAAGAAGAAGAGGAAAGAAGAAAATGAACGATACCCTAGCCCTCGCAACCTAGTAGCGTCGGGATCGAAAAGAACAAGAGGTGACCAAGGGAGGTCAGAAAAGAGAAAGGAAGGAGCATGGCACAAGTAAGTGGAAGTAATGCCAGACTCAGCTCGGGGCCCCGTGTTCGCCAAACACGTACTTACTAGATGTAAGTCCCCTGGGGGGCATATACATACAGACTCGTATAATACATACGGTATGAAGTCACACGAATATACTTCAACCGTGCAATGCTGTCAAGCTGCGAGAAAATTACAAATACAAAATGCATCCTCCGAAAAGAATGGCACGTACGTCAATCTCTTTTCGATGTAACATTGTATTCATTCAATTGAGAAAAATATTGTAGATAGTACAATCTACCTCACCTCTCAATAAAAAATCTACCTCACCATCAATGTTTTCCATTATCTCATCTGAATTTGTTCACAACATTCGAAGAAAATACTAACTGCTGTTAGTTGAGAAATTGATAAAAATCTACACAAAACAATTAATCGAAAAGTATTTTGGAAAGTAATTTTTGCAATAGTAAACGGAGCACGTAGTAACTAAAAATACTATGCTACCTTCGAAAATTCAAAAGAAAGTGTTGAGTGAAGATGAATTTTAATTTTTTCTACTCTACCTGTTGTGCCTTGACGTCTTTTCTGTCATTTCCAAACATAATATAGTTAGTTTTTGTCGACTTCTACTCTGACGCCAGGCTATATATCGAAACGGAGCCAGTAAACCACTGCCTTGTGTGCAAGCACCGACTTGCGTAAGTCCAGTAACATCGGGGCCACGAGCTCACTAGCTCAGGAATATGCTCACTAGGCTTGCGGTCTGAGACACGCGAAATTCAATACAAATTATTAATATTGACGAGCAAATTGATACCTACGGGGTTATATTAGGTAGATATTATTGAAACACACTTTTAACGTTATATTCACGTATATTTTTATTCACGTATATGCCAATCTTTGGCGAAAGTTTTGAATGCGGTGCACGCATCCGATTACCGCGGTTTATGTCGCGGAGACTTAGGCAGGCGACTTAACACGCGCCATTGTGAAAAAAAAATAGCAATCAATTCCTATTACTTGACTACAACTAAAAAATAAAATTTAGAGAAAGAAAATCTAAATATAATAACACTCAAATTAAAATAAAACGCGTCTGATGAATGTGCGAAATGAGTTGTAACAATTGTAGCATTTACATGTGCATATGCCATGGACATTTATCACGAAGTGTTGTTTCCCACTCATATATATTCCATTTCACGGTTATAGAAATATTTAAGTGTTTTTGAGGTTTGTCAAGGAGTCCAAACCCGTGGAATGTCACGAAGCTTGCCTTTACCAAGGGCGACGTACAAAAAACCCGTGTTCGTCAGCCGGTCAGAGGATCCCTCGGAAATATGTTCGTTTTCACTCTACGTAAACTTTGATACTTCCCTACCATGACGATCGGGAAATGATATGACGAAATTAAGATTCCTGTTCGTGTCTTTTAAAATTATTGTAGAGGTTGCTGTCTACGCATTGACAGTCTAAGCGAGAATATGGAGGAACTAATTATGGAGTGTTATATGTAAATCATCCCTTACAGATGGTACGACCATTATTCTCAGTGCAAAAGGTTTGGTGGGTTTAATTCGTGTCTCGCAGATGAGGAATGGTAATCTTTGTCTAGCATTTCTACATCTGGCAGTTTTTTTTTCTATTCATTTGCAATGCAGGTACGTGCGCCTACGTTTTAGCGTCTTCCTTGCTAGCACTTTCAATTTTGAGGTATATACACGACTTTTAAAACATTAAGAAAATATATCTCCGGTTCACATTATATTGTTACACTAAAAAGCATTCACGTAAGTGTTGTATTAAACAAAATATTTTTTTCTGAAGAGGATTGTTTTAAAAAATATAATGAATAGCGTGCATGACTTGCTGAGTTATAAAATATTCCAAACAATCCTAGTTTTTTACTTCAGTGCCCGAATTAATTTTTTAAATTTAATATCATTTGACAGGCATAACAACTAGTTTTAATGTTCTCTATCATTTGTGCTCGTTGAAAGGTGCCGTATCCATACGGACACGCTAGGATGTAATGTTATCAAAATAGGGATCACTTTCTAAAGACATGTTCTTGTTTACAAAAAGTTTATTGCTGACAATTGGGCTAGTGAATGCACTAATAATGTGCTATAGATAGTAAACTACATGCTCACAACATTTTTAACATTTAAAGATGAATCAATGTGATTATTCACTTCTCAGATTGTTTATTTAGTGTGTCGTATTAGTAAATTGAGAGGTAGTTCTCATAAACCTCGACGCATAAGACGAACACCAAGTGTCATGAATTATGCGTATGGCGTAGAATGGTTTGTTTTTCATTGACTACCCCTGACCACTACGCATGTTTTCAATTTTCTTTACAGTAATATTTCGAAGGCCATCAAAATGCAATTTCTATTTGATGGAACACAATTGTATCCACTTAAAGGAGGATACACAAAAGTATTCTATTTTCTTACATATTTTCTTACGATTATTAATAATCTCGTATTAATTAGATAAACGCGTGTCTACATAGATACGGTAACATTGCGCTGACGACAGTAATATCTGTGAATAATTAAAATAACAAATATATGAGTAGAAACCATCAATTATTAGCTAAAAACTAATATAAATTTGTCGAGAAAAGTAAACGACAAAGGAATTACAATACTTAATGCAGTCGTGTCCGTATTATCGAAGTACCAAGAATTCGAAACACTTTAATAGTCGAAATATTTCGTTTAATTGAAATGTCACGTTTAACTGAAGTATTAACTACATCCTGCAAATAGGGCTGACATCAAAACTGTACAGGCTCAGGGAGATGCAGACGCTCTTATCGTAAGCACTATATTAGAATATTCCTCCCACTAGTCAGTGGTTCTCGTCGGCACTGATATGGCTTTATTAGTTGTTTTTTTCCCTTGAGGCTTTAGGGCTCGCCAACGTCAAGGTCATTAGAGCTCTTGCTTTATTAGTAACGCTTAGCTCGAACTTCTTCTAAGCATAATAAAGAAATATTTCATCCATGCACAAGAAAAGTGAACGGAAAATTGTTCAACATTTCCCAAATACAAGCCGAAATTGGTGAGCCAATGAAGGAATCTCTTTTATTTGTGCGTGCGGTTAGAGGTGGGGACAAAACATCGGCAAATTTGGAAAGGAAAGGTAGAAAGCGTACAAGATCCTCATAACTGATGAAGACTTGAGGTCTACTGTTGTCAGTATTTTTAATCTCACATCAGCAAATGTGGGTGGAAATTGAAGAGTAATAGTTTCTGACCAATTTTTACCTACCTACCTCCAGCACATGAAAGCCTGTTAAAAATGGTATATTGCAATATTGTCGATGTAACTGCAGACAGTTGGGATTACCCTGCTCATATATTTGTGTTCATTGTTGTGGATGTTCTAACAGCACCTTATTGGACGAATGTCCAGATACAATGAATTAAAAAGGAATATTATTTTCCGTAAGTCAGTTTCCAATACAGAAAATGCATCAAAAGACAACATTTGCATGTAATTAGATATTTTACATTTGAATGTGCGACGCACGAAAGGTGCGTTAATTTATTTCCTCTATGTATTTCCTTCTCTTAAAATGTTATTTTTCAGTTTTAGTCACTTGATAATCTTTAATAATACGAATTGATCGTTATTAATTTTCTTTATTTTCATAATGGCGCGAGTTAAGGTATTATGTGTGCGTTGACTGAAATCAAGTTGCCAACTATTCACGAAACTTGTTAATACTCACCAAATTAGCTCTTATTAATTAATAATTCATTCTACGGATTTTGTTATATTGGATGAGAAGAATTACTTGGATATTTTAAAACTTGATAATTAATTTAGACTGTCGTTTGACTCCTTCGTTGACAAGGGTCGCATTATCTTCCGTCACGTGATGCGGCTGCCATTTCCGTTAGAACAGTATTTTCCACAGTTTTTGGTGAATTATTCTTGAAAATGCCCCGCAAGGTATGAAAATCTTAACATCATTGCGTACCTATGTCCATTTGCTGTTTTAGTAGGTTTATTTCAGTATGCTAAGCCGGTACTTTTGCCACAATAACAAGCCGCGCCCTTGTTACCGGAAGTGATACGTAAAACTATTCATTGTAATCTTTAGAATGTCCTCTTTCATTTGAGTCCTCATTCACTAGAATTGACCCCATAGTTTTGACACTAGAGTCATACAAGTGTAACCCTGTAACTCCGAGGTCCTAAATATTCCACCCCCCCCCCAAAGAAAGAGGGAAGCCCGGGGAGGAAATTGCGAGATTTTTAGTATGTTGCTCTAGAAGGTTTGTACAATCAATTAAAAAAGATTCCAGCTTTAGTTGTTGTTTTTTTTCACGGTAAAACCTTATTTTTCCTTGGCTATACGCGAGCATCGTGGAAGATTTAAGCGGGCGTGACGGGCGGGGCTGTTGCTCAACTGAAACCTCGCTTTCATAAACGTATTACCTCTTAATGAGGATGGTACATTACAATGCATCCCCGGTGCATGCAGTGAATTAGCAAGATCCGGAGCTCGCGGATGGGGAGGTGGGTAGGGCAATATTTGGCACATCTCGCAGAGACAATTTTCGCGTTTAAGGAGTATTCCAATGCATTACAGAGCACTGAGAACTATTAAATGTACAAACATTCACGGAATTATTGTATAAATACACTGTAGTCTTATTGTACTTATACAACGCTGGGAGGTGCGGTCAGGAATGCATAGTGATCATTACGTAATAAGACTAGAAATTATATCCCAAGAAGATGTAAGACAGGAACGAGAGGAAGAGGATATAAGCGTTACCGCAGAATTGATTGGACACAAATGAAGGAGAAGCAGAAAATTTTAAATGATAGCAAAATTGAAAAAGTGTGATGGAACGATATATACAAAATCGACCTATTCTTTGATTCCCACAACAGGGAAAGTATTTGATAAAATACTATCAAGTATAACCAGAGAATATTCACTAACAGCGGAAGCATTTGAGTGCATGTCACGATGGCTGTATGAAGAAACTGAGTGCGGAAGTTGCTTGCTTGCCCTTTGCGGTAAAATTAGTACACGAGACAAAAGTATTGTGTAGTGGTGTTTATATATATGAACACCGTCGATAATGCGCGATGGGATATAATTGTGACAATATTGCAACAGAAGGCGTTACAAAAGGATTTACTTAACGTGTTTCGTAATTAATTTTAGGATAGAACTCTCCTACTAAATCTTGGGACGCGTGAATTATAAAGAAGATTGCAATTGGGAGTCCACAAGGGTCAGCAAGTGGTCTCTTACATTGGACAGTTGTTACGGATGCAGTGCTGTGCATTTAGCAATAGCGGATGATTTAGTGCTGTTATTTAATGATGACTCACGCGCACAACTCCAGAACTTGGTGCACAAGGCAATAGAAGAATGTGATGTCATTTGTAAAATGGTATTTAGAAATTTCGAAGACTAAAGTAATGTGGTTTGGGCACATGGTAGAGATATGACGGAATTTTATAGGAAAATTACATGGACAAAATGTGAAGATAGCTCGAATCCATAAGTACCTGAGGGTTCTATTGGATGAGAAAATGTTCTTACTGAGCACTTAAAATATACGGACTGTTTCGGCACACATAATTCCATCCAGCTACGAATAAAGTTTTCCCTAAGTAAGGCTAATTGTTTTCTCGGCACTTGCCGCGAGGCTACGCTTGGCATTCCTCTCACCCCCGAAATGCTGGTTGCGCTGGCTGGCTTTTGTTCTGCGAAACACCTTTAACCCAAATGTGCACATTTCCTGCATCATTCATTTCGTAAAATCTGCAAGTATTAGCATGGAGCCCCATCAGATGGCCGTAAGATAGCGCCACCAAACGGCCGCCCTTTCACCACGGCACCCTTCCTGAGCTGTTCTCAGCCTTACAGCCCTCTCGCATTCATCACCAAGCGCCCATCCGAAACAGACGCGCTCTCAATTCTCACCCGCGCTCGCTCCAAAAAGTCGGACGCGGTCTCAGTTGGCTCCCACGAGTCCATTCATACAGCCACCCGATTTCAAATCGGTTCTTTCAATCCATAAGTTTGATCATTTGGCTATGTGCATTTAATTTGCTATTCGTGTTACTATATAGCGAAGAACATCATCATATTGTGAAACTATCTCTAGAAGCACGTTCACAATTTGCCGCACGCGACCGAGATTTGTTCACATTGTACACTTCTATTCGTGTGCGCATAGGCCGCACACCATTGTGCTTCAATTCGCGCCCGCCAATTTAGCGTGTGCGTCAGTACATTCCCTTGCGAGTGCGTATCCAGGCACTTCAAGACCTCGAGCTGCAGGCTGAAGACAACACCAGCTGGACTCTCAAACTGAGTATTACCCTTTCAGTTATTAACGTACTGTGGTTGGTGATAGTCCAAGTATTGAACATGTGTGGGTGGTCATGATTGAACTAAGAACTGCTCCTATAGAACTTGTATGTATTCATGAAATACGTAATGTTGTACAGATCAATCGGCACTATTAGTATAAGGATTCGCTTTCACTCTAATCATAAGTCTTGTTGACTCTTAGATGTCTGTTCACTTGAGTAAGCAGCAGTTTTATATAACACCAAAATACCCAAGTAGTCTGTAAATAGATTGATCGGTGTGCCAATTGTGTAATCATCTATAAGGGTTATCAAGTCAGTGATATTTAGATTCATATTTCACCCTTCCATTTCATCTACTTTGATTGCTCAATTGCTCCTCTAGTTTTTGTATGTTTAGTTTAATAATTCAATGTTTATTTTATTCATTACTTATCATGTTGTGACGAGATTCAGGTCAGTAAATTTATGAGACCCACATTTTGGTCTTTTTCTTTAATTTACCTTCCTCACATTGCTTCCTCGGAAGCTGGTCCTCCGTCGTCACATATCTGTTGTGTTCCGTGGCATCTGCCAGAGGGTTTTCCACTGTATATTCAATTCAACCACGTCGCCGCGGAACACGGACTATGTTGTATAGTTTGATACGTGTCTGAATGATATAGCTAGAACTATTCAACATAGCTAGAAGAGAACTTTGTGTACTATATGACGGAGCCTGGAATAATGACATCCCATTGAGTGGTGACATCCCCATCCCCACACTAACCACATTAACCACCGTTGACGGGTGAGTTTTTGAAACACACCAACTTCTCACAACTACCCTCGCCTAAGCTCAAGTATTGTTCCATGCTGAAAGTAATCCCACACCACACCTTCACACTATCCAGTTCAAAAATTTGTTTCGTACGTTTACAAGCGTGTGGGGAAGGAAAATGCACTCTATAAGTAAGAATTCCCTAGGTGTATTTCAAGTCGAAGTCGATCCCTGAAACTATTTTCCTTTACTTGATCCAATACTAAAAGAAGCTCTAATTGTCAGCCTTTAGTATATCTCACCCAGTAATTACTAGTTGAGCAGGTTAGGTTGAGTAGAAACAAAATTGCGTTGCTCAGTACATTCTACGGAAAACAGTATTCAAGTGCTGTAGGTCGCTTACCGAAATTGATGACCCAATTAAACTATAACGTCAAGGTACTAAGACTTGGCGAAAGATAAAACTTGTTTTTACTTTTAGTTTAAAACAGAGCAGTCAAGAACGCCCTAGTCGAGTAGCGATCGACCGACCATAAGCAGAGACGGTCGCCACGCCCAAGCGTGTCAGTGCCCCAAACAACGAAACAGATGAACCATCGAAGGTGGATTCCAGTGTAGGTTTACGGGAAACCTCGCTCGAACATTAGTGATTTATGGATAAAAATATGGGTCTTAACTCGGATTGTATTTATTTTGAAGCTTTCGACGTAATTTGTCAGGTAGAAATACTATTTTAAGAACACAGTACCATTTATCCAGCCTTCCTTTTGTACGTTAAGAAGACTGAACAGAATATTCTTTTTCAATTGACAAATTTTCTTTACAACTTGAGCAAAGTTTGAAATGTGCTATTTTATGTGATGTATACAGCAAAATAATATAAAAAATATAATAATTTCATCCAATCGATAAACTACTCTTCTAATAATAATACTAACACGTCATAAGTTGTCATTTTACCTATTATAGCTTTGCACATTTGCTGTATCAATGTGAACGATACCAAAATATGGACATCCTTGGCTTTATTCAAAAACATTCTAAACAGAGACCGCTGAGACCCAAAAATATTCAAAAATTAATTTTTTTCATGTATTTTAATAGAAAAAATTGTAAACAAAAAAATTGAAGATGAGATGTCAATGCTCACTTTCCTCATGCAATCATGCATATTGAATATTTTAAGAGTAAGGGTCAAAATTCTATTACTAAGCAGAAGTATCGTAAAGATTATTACAAACTTTGGGGTTATTTCAATTCACTTCAATTCCTGAATCGTTCATGTTTCGGAAGTCAGGTCCCAGCGTTTTCTCATTGCCAAAGGTTGCCACCACCTACCTTAAAGAAAGATACAAACTTATATGAACCAAAATAACATCTTCACAGCTCATCTTTAGTTCGATATTCGTTTGATCCGTATTTAAAAGACTAAAATGCGAGTGAACCCCATAAATTTAATAGAAATAAATTATAACAAAAAAACAAACAAAAAAAAACGTAAAAATTCGGCACAAAAAATAATTTAATACAGTTGTACATTTTTTTTTCGTATTTTGAAGCTCAAATTATTTGTACTTCTGTTGAGTATAAATTATCTTTCAGTTGTGAAAAATAATAAGATCGTTCTACAAAACAAGAAAAACTCTGAACAACCATTCAACGTTAACCTTATAGTCACTAGAAGTCTACATTTGAGACAGATGTGTTCCATGCGTTTTCACATTTTGTATCAAAGTGTTCGGTACCTGCGTACTTATAAGAACCTCGTAAAACACCTGAGTAAGGGAATCGCCGTTACTCAAGATGCCCTTCTGGCGTTTGGTCGACCATCCAAGCGCTCAAACAGCGTATTTCCGGAGAGCCCAATCACCCGGAAAGGGCCTTCGCATTTCTAGCACGTGTGAGATCAGTTTCTTTTCGTCGAAACGCAGGCCTCACCTGTCTCGGAGCCTACTCTTCCATCTAATGTGAACCCTCTCATTCTATCCACTTCCTTAGTGTAGTCCTTCCTCAAATCTATGTTATACTGCATAGATTTTCACTGCGTGCAGACGAACGAGCAGTATCACTACTACATACAACGAGAAAGCGAAGAAAAAGAGGAAACAAAAGAAGAGAATAGAACATATGAACTCTTAAGTAGGGGTAAGGTAGCTCCACAATATGTCAATCAAGAAAAGAGAGAAGTTAAAGATCAAGGTTTAAGCTAACAAATTCAACAGGAATGGTGCGTAAAAATACAAATCTATGCACACAAAAATTACCCATTGGTACTTTACGTCAGGAAAAAATTATAATAGATTCTTATCATGTTAAGAAAATGTTTGATTCATTAAGACACACGTTATGAAAGGAGGCGGCAACAATTGGAAGAATGTTTTCCGTCATTTAACATTCTCCGGTACCCTACACTGTACCCCAGTCTCTGTTCATGATGGACAAAGCAAAAAAAGTTACTTCGAGAAACAAAATAAAACACAATAGAAACTTTAAAAAGACGGATAGAAAAAGAAACGAACACAAATGGAAAAAAGAAATATACCGATAGAAAAAAAAGACCAAAGGACAAGGAATGATGAGAGGAGGAAAGAAAATGAGGAAGGAGAAAAAGGAAGAAGTTAGGCAACTAGAGAGAAAGGAAGGAAGAGGAGTTTGAAATAAATCATGTTATTACTAGGGTTCGAATAAGAAGAAACTCCACATTTCGAGCGCATATTCGACATTTCGCTGAGACGTGTTGTAAGGTAAATGAAAGGAAATATGTAAGAATTAGATGTAACGAATATTTACTACACAAGAAACAGTTAAATTTCTGTTTAAAATCGTGGCTCTTATTTCACCGCGAGGAATTACACGCAAAGTTCAATTACTTCCTTTTTTAAAGTCATAACCCCAAATCCAGAAAATGGGGCCTAAAACTTCCGGCAAAAATATATTCATTTCACTAATTTCGGAATAACTTTAAATAAATATTACAATTATCGGAGAAAAAAAATTGTCCTACTGATCTCCCTTGGTATCGTTTCGTTCTTTTCGTATCATTAATGTTAAGTCCACGAACAAGAAATAAATTTACTTTGCAAAAAGCGCAACATATTCAAAAGATAAGGCGGCTAAATTCCTATTACACGAACGATGAATTATTGATTACTTAGCACAAATTGTCTTGGAGGTACATAATTTGTCTCGTTTTTTATTAGGAAGTTGTCCCGATTCTTCAGGTGTCAGTAGATAGTGAATACGAACCCCACCAACCGGCCGATCGCGAGCAGCAGACGGGAGCCTTCTCCTGGCCGCTTTGAGAACTCCCAATAACGAGGCGGTCCACGTTCCTACCCCCGCGCACATTGATCACGCCGCCACGCTAAGTTCCGAGCTCCTCCACATCGTTCGCCACTACTAAACATAAACATGTGGGTAACGAGAAAAAAAGACTGACAGGTCGTAATTTCACATAATGAATGTTAACACGAAGAAATAACACCAGGAAAAATAATCTAAGAAAATCAGTACCATCACTCGTTAGCCCTCTTCATAGAGAAATAGCTAAGAATTGCAAAAACTCATTTTGATTCAATTTCACAAGTGTTAAACGATTCTATCTTTTTAAAATCCCCTGTACAGGTACATCACATTGTTATTGACAGTATCAAAAAAAGCGATTAATTATATGTTCGTGGACAGCAATTCGCACCGAAATGGCAAAGCAAGGGTAAGCGAAAGCTGGCGCCGACCTCCCAATCTTCTTCACTCGGTTGGCACCAGCGCTAACAGCGCGCGCCAAGGCAACTGAAAGAACGCGAAATAGGTTCGGTGCATGCCAGTTGCTGATTGTCTTTGTGAAAAGAACAAGCAATTTTTCGACTTTTTGTGCAACACTGCAAGTAAATGATAAAATACTTTGAGTAGGAGGATAAAACTAATGTAAAATAAAATTCTTAAATAAAACAATAATATCACATTCAAGATGAGTATATTACAAAACGTACGTGGAATATTACACTCAAGATGAGTATCACAATATGTACGTTATGCATCGTTTTAAAATAACTTATAAATAAAATAATTAAATTATTAGACGACCTGCACTTTAAATTTAATATACACAAACGTATAAATCCCTTTTGACAACTCATTCGAATCAAAAAAATTAAGAAGCACACAAAATGAGCAAACAATTCTCTTAATATTTTTCGTGTAAATATTCTACATCAACACAATTATTAAATAAATATACTTGGAGTTTCCCACTTTGATTTAAAAGTCATAATCATTCAGAGAAATATAATTTTAGTTCAATTTAAATTATGGTGAGAAGAAATACTGTATGATGTAAAATAGCACTTAGTAAAATAATTTAGGACTAGTTGTGGGACACTTTGACTTAAGTGCGCTTATGGGGTTCACGGAAGATAGAGCTCTGACATTTCTCCGTGCAAGGGAGTGGTTATGAGGCCAGATCTCGCTCCGGCCAGTTTGACCCCGGGATTGACCCGATACTCCTTTTACAACAAGCTGAGTAGGCCTAAGAGTCAATCTTGAAGTTGAAGTGTGATGAAAAATCCCAGCAGCACAGCGCTCTACCCAATGAGCTACGCTGACTCTCCATAAAATAAAAAAAACTTATTAATTAAAGTTTTCAAGTATTCTATCAATGATCAAAATATTTCCACACATTTTTATCTCCCAAGCTTTCTTGTATAACGGAATCTCAAATAGAAAAAGTAAGACATTTTACAGAAATAATATTTATATAAAGATAATATTTATCGTTATGCCCTTGTCTCCCATAACTAAATTATGTATCCCAATTGGGATAAGTGATTAAGAGATTGTCTAACGTTTATGGTTTTATGGCAAATGGAGGCGGTATTCACTCGCGGTTTCTCCATTGACCAGGTTAGGATAGAATACAGAAGTCCGCTATACTCACCAAAATACTGGTTGAAATATCCATAATTAACAAACATTCTGTGGTACTCACCTGAAATAAAGAGGAAAACACTGAATAACGAATATGATATTCCAAACATTTTTATAAAAAAAAGTCGTCTTTGGTGAATTATGTACTAGGACATGTTTCTCATACATACATCATTCAATAACATCGGATGTAAGGAAGAAATACTTCCTTGTCACTATCAAGAAGGAAATGCCCTATCCCCTCAAAAATAAGCTCTGCGTTTTCCAACGGCCCTCGTTTCGTAGGAAGCAATTCCCTGTTGCTGTCTTCAGATGTCCTCTACTCGTGCTTCCTTCACCATGTAACGCCGCATCGTTCTCCTCTCTCACTGTCCGTCAAGGACTCTATCCTTTATCCAAGGAGACTATACATAGGAGTTGACACTCATGGAGACGTGTTTTAGTGTTTCGAAATTAAAATAGAAAACTTGCATCAATCATGTTTTTAAATGAAATGAATAAAAGTGTGAAAGTACGCGGAAAAATTACGCGTCTTTCATCGATTTACTGAAGAAAACCTGTCTGTTTACTACGGTAAATTTTTTCTAGTAATAAATTAGTAACAAATTATGGATTACAAGAAAAATATTTTAATAAACCGTATTTCGCTAACTTTATAGATGTGAATTGAGTAGAATAATTAAAAGCTCAGAAATGTTTCAATAATGAATTTTTAATTTTTCGCCGAGTAGAAAGTAATTTGTACATGTATATACAATGCGTGGTTTCCATAGGCTAGTGGGAAAATCCAATTTGAGTGTTACAAGAGAATTTCTAGTCATTACGTAATAAAATAACGTAATTGCTGCAGTTTATTTAACAAAAAGACAAACAATACATATGTCTTTCATTTAAATACAGAGAATGTAATACTTAGCTTAACTTGTGTATAAAATAAAGTTTTTGGCACAATAGAAAAACTGCCTTTCCGCGAGTTTTGTGGTCGAAGTGTTTAGGTCTTCAAACTCTTACCACTTCCTCTGAGCACTAGTACAGTGTAATGCACAATACCAGAACTTCTAGTTATGGTGGATGGATCCTTATAATCAATCGCTCCAACAAGTTTAAGAATAATATTATTAATATTATTTCCAAGAGAGCTTAGGATTGTCTTATGTATTAGTTGAAGCTTTATTGGGTTTCTCATTTGTTGGGGATGTTGATTAATCATTTGTAAACGAGTCATGTCACCTAAGCAAAATAAAAATTGCAAAGCTGTTAAATTATTAGACAGTGAAGAATAAGAAATGAAATATTCAATATTCTCCAACCAATTTTACTGATTTTGCTTGTTCTTAAACCAGTACACTTTCTTTCAAAACATGTAGTTTTTTCAACTAAATTGAATTCTTTAATCACTTCTAGATAATTCGATTCTTCGATCAAATTTCTATTTTCCATCAAACATAACAGTATTAACTTAATTATTTGTTTTCAACCGAAAATTTGATAATTTTATAATAAAACGAGTTTAACGCCATGTGAGATACAAAAACCAAGTTTTTCATACAAATTTAAAATTAAACTTTTCTTTTCTATTGGTAAAACTGACAATTAATTATACGAATAATTTCTTATTATATAATTTTTTCAATGTTACATGATATAACAAATTTTATTTTGTAATGCTCCAATTAGTCTTTCCGCCATGAATATCAAGACACAAAAATATTTTCCATGTAAACGTGTTATTAAAAATTACTCTTTTGTTGGTAATAAAATTAGTAATCAATTATTTAAATATTTTAAATCATAACTATTAAATGTTATTGGGTTTTTATAGTTGTTTTTTCTATAACTTGGTGTCAAGCTACAAAAGTCATGCCTTTCTACTTATTATAAAATAGTAATATTTTTTTTGGGTAATATATTACCAATTAATCATTTAAATAATTTTCAACTCATAAAGTTTATTCGACTTTTTTATTTGGTTTTTCTAGCTTTAAGTCATCTACAAAAGCCATTTCTTTTTAATACAATAATAAAAAAAATCTTATTGGTAATAAATTAGCAATTAATACGTAGTAAATTATATGGAAATATTCAATTTGTTGTGAAAGAATGTCTGTTCTAGCTTGGCGTTGCCTAAAGTGCTTGCTATCTCAATTTATCTGTCTTAAACTCCACTTCTGTGACAGGAAATTTTATCCACGTTGGGTATAAGTCTTGAAATTCAACTTTTTTGCCACTATATGTATTTTTATTGTTTTCACGATGGCTTACATTATACTGGTGTGATACAATACTTCTGAATAATATTAATTTATGTACTTTTTATTTGTTTATTTTTCTTACAATATACCCAGCTTATATTCTGTTTGTAGGTACAAAAAATGATGATAACATTTAGTGATAGGCAATAGTAGTTGTGAAGCACGTGTCCAAGTTGTGATTGGTACTGGATTTGATGCAAGATCCTGTACTACCTTCTCTGTTGTTTTTAAAGGTGGTGCTAAATACTTTTAAGATTGAAAGAGTATTCAATGCATTCATTCAGGTGTGTTCAATAATATATTGTAATATTTGCAAAGGTGCACAAGTTCAGAAAACCTGCTTGCTTCTCATAATGAACCTACTCTGTTTATTCACCTATTAAATTAGACAAATTACTCCAAGTTTTGTCATAACCAATGAAAACACATGCTTTAGTATAAATAGTTTTATAACTCTTTCTAAAATTGATGATTTATGTAACAAACAGGAAATAAAGTTAGGAGAATTTCAAGTTAAACAAGGTTGTCACATATAATTTGCTCTTATCAAATCATAAACTTGTCTTTTCTATCACCTTTGCAAAGAAAATGAATGAAATAATGAAACTGAGAATTTTCTTAAGTACATGCTATAAAAAATGTAAGATTCAATGAAGATCTTGAACCATGGAAAATAGCCATTGTAATAAAGCTCTCTAACTATAATAGCATTTTGCACATCTTTCTCAAGTTCATAAAAACAAGCGATATGTGGACATGCTCACCTCATGATGACAAAAAACGCCAGAGAACGTCTAATACTGTGCACGCTCTTAGGATTCTCCTAGGCAAAAAGAGGAAATGCTACAGGGATCATAAGCATCCTGTCTAGCTTGCTCGGGAGGTTTATATTCATATCAAAAAGAGTTAAAGCTTTGCGAGCATTCTCTTTTTTATTCATACAACCCAATGTCTTTCTAAGCACATCTTTCCAGGAAATATTATAATCAGTTTTAAAGAATGTTTCATGTGACTCCAATCGTCAAGGAATGGTCTAGCAACGGAGAAGGCACACCCTCATATGTAGATTCTCCTTTTCCATCAGTTA
The DNA here is from genome assembly GCA_002313205.1 of Laupala kohalensis. Classification (NCBI taxonomy): domain Eukaryota; kingdom Metazoa; phylum Arthropoda; class Insecta; order Orthoptera; family Trigonidiidae; genus Laupala; species Laupala kohalensis. The sequence continues at coordinate 381,726 of NNCF01126791.1, forward strand.
AGGTTAACGGACTAACTATTTTGATAAATGTATTTTAGAAAGCATGTTCAGTAGAAAGGATTAAGAAAATGGCAATTAGTTTTCAAAGAAACAATAACAAAACGTGCCATTCAGCTTATGTGGAAGAACTAATAAAGTTATTCTATAAGAAACCGTTAATCTCCTTTAACGAAACCTCCACATTTCCTTCATTCTCCTTCAGAAAACAGAGCTACTTATTTACAAACTACAGCAGATATTTTAATCAAAATCTCATTTCCTCAATATAAATTACTATTTTCTTTTTTCATTTACTGAACCTAAAATTCTACAGCAGATATTTAACAGAATTATGGAAAACACAAACAAATAAAAAATTGTATAATTTTCCGTAAGGAGAAAATATTTACGAACTAGTGTCCGGTACGAGCCGCGTCTCAGTGGACAAAACTGCCAAGGATTCGGCCATCCTGCTGTGGTATTCTCACAGATGTCATAGTCGTACAGACCTAAGTCGCTCTCGTACTCCGGTTACGACAGAGATACACTGGGTACTTAGAGTACGACAGCAACTTAGGTCTGAAGACAACAGCAGGACTATCGAAACTTCGGTAGTTCTGTCTACTGAGACGTGGATTGTCCCAGACAAACACGTTTATATTAACTCCGGTCACGGATGAGTATGTTTACTAGAAAATATGTGATTCCTTCACAATTACTTGAAAATACGTGATTCCTTATCAGCAATTGTGTAGTTATAAAATAAGAATACGAATTTGTTCCGTAAAATTCTATAGTTGTTTCTTTACAAATCATAATTGACAAAGCTGATTCCAGCACAGACACACTTGTATTTCACAACCTTCACAGCAGTACCTCTAAATCTGAGATAGTATTGTTTGAATAATGAAAAGATGTTTGAAATTTGAATCGAGGCAATACTCTTCCATTTTTGAAATTCTTACCTCCACCCTAAAACATCGAAGCATCCAAAACTTGTAAACGCGATAAAAGCATTTTGTCATCAAAATGTACACTTAGACGGCGGAGTGTTAATAGTTTCGACGGAAAAACGAGTTAAAGATAAATTACTTCATGCAAAATAACCTTCCGCACTGCAGCTGACCACCACCTCTTCCAATATTGCAATACTATTTCCAGAAGAGGTGAAGTTATAAATTTATTGTCAAAAAACAGTACAAACTGCGTATGACCACGTGGAGGAAAAAAAACTAATTTACTCTCCGGAAGCAAGCAAGGGACCATCCCATCAATTCCGATCAAGGGCCCTAAGGTAGAGGCGGATTCAAAAATTTCAGCAAAAGTTCCTAGATAAGATAAAAAGTTAGCTGCGAGTTATAATACTAATAGAATGTCAATATGTTTGTAATTTAACACAAAAAATTTATTTTACTTGTACTAATTATTATCGAACTATAGATTATTCTGAGTATAGTGTTTAAAAATGATAAGAATTGAAATAACACTAAATTCACGATTTATTGTTACAATAAACACGCCCCTAGACAAAGACTAGAGAACCTGTATGATAAATCCGCCTCTACCAGAAGGAAAAACGGAGAAAAACCCGGGCCAGTTATAAAAAGCTACTTAAGCTGCACTTCGCATAAATGTTGTATTCAACATAATTTATGTCAATCAGTGTTAAATACGTGTTCTCTACATGTTAAGAATATTTTATGTCTGAGGCGTTATATTTGTGTTGAAAGAACGAACCTCAGGATTCAAGGGAAGAAATATCCTCTTCACAATAACCAACGTTCAGGGATTCCCCAGTTGGCACCGCTCGACCTATTTCAATCTGACGAATAGATTTTTTAACTAGATATTTTCTTAACTTTTAAATGTAAAAACTAATAGTGTTTTCTAGTTGCTGCTTTGAGTGTTCCCAAGCACCGGATAAATACATCTTTACTCTGCGCGAGCTCGCCATTCCACTGGGGAAAGTGTTGCAAGTGAATATAACATCTTTGCTGCACGCAGGATGAAGGATTTGAGCATAGCCATTGTTCGCCTCAAAAGTTAACGAAACTACAATAATTGAATACAAACTATGGCGACCTGCTACCACAAGTGTGGAATGTCGAGTGCGCTCGGTGGCAACTAGGTGTCGCTAGTGGCGGACACAAGAGTGCGCCAGCGGCAGAGGTTATTCGGTGACGCGGCGCACGGTGGCGGGGGGAAAAGCTGACGGCGTGGGGCGTGGGGCGTGTGGTTGAGCAGAGCATTGGCAGTTGAAGGGCCGGACGGGGTTGTGTCTGATAGCGCGACTGATGGTGGTAGCGATTTGGTTTTTGACAGATTTTCTTTTTGTGTGAGGAAGTCTGTCTGCATACCCAATGGAGTGTCATTTGATATGCTTGTTATGTATTTGTAAATAAGAGGTGCTTATAAATATGTTGAGACAAACTGTGATACAACAAAAACAAATGTGCTAATATTTCAACAAATAGGTTTTATGCTTTTGAGAGTAAATTGCAATATAATCTGTTTATCATTATATAATTGGTTTACTGAAACGGAATACATCATCTTAATAACTGTTTCCCTTTTGGAAAATACTCATTCGACGTACAACTCTTGCTCTTCATCTGACGAGCTTTCAGACGAAGATAATATTTGCAACAAACTCATATAATCCATTATGGATGCGTTACTCACATACAAATCTAACCTCAACAGTGGTTAGTGCAGTCCCTCCAATGAGAAAATTGTCAGAGCAAGATCGGTTGTCCTCAGTGCGTGGGAAGTGCGCCTCGATAGACAAATGGAACAACTACATTTTTTGTACTCGGGGTGCACTAGTGCACACTCAGAGCAGAGAGTGGAAAACGCCATAATTTAAGTACTATTTTTGTTATTTACACGACTTTTGGTAGCGCGAGAATAAATTACTACGACGACGTCAGTGGTGCTAAAACGCTAGCAAATGAAAGGACAATGTTAGAGCACTCTTTCTTCAACCGTTCTACCAAATACCTAATTTGTTTCCTTAACAACAGCTGTCAAAAAAAGTCAGCGTTGTGCATGAATGATGTATACTGATCGTGAGGAAGGTGTCCTCAACATTCGCCATGGCTGTTCTCTCGGCTGGATTTGCCGCTTCAATGGCTGTTCTCCGACTGGGTTCCAGAGACGAGTATTTACGAGCGCCCACATTGAAACTTACGGCAGTCGATGCATGTGCGTCTCCACAATGGCCTGGCAAAGCCTCCGACGAAACGACCGATGAGGAGGTCGTGTGCTCCAATGTCTACGCACTCTACACCCTTAGCTTGGTCCCAGTTATGTCACCGCGGGAGAGACGCGGAACGGAGGGGCCTGTGCGTTAACCCTCTGCATCGTGAAAATTCAAAAGAAAAAACCGTGAAGCTGACAAAAGAACTTTTATTAAACGTTACGTCACGCATTTTGTAACCAATGATTCACAAAGCTGCAGTTTCACATGGGAGTATTCTCTCATTCCCACTTTAATTTGAAGTTACCTCACTCTATAATATTGTATATTATAACGCAAAGATAATTTTATTTATTAGTGTTAGCTCCAGGTACTCTATTAGCATGATATATTTTCAAGGTGCTTCAGTTCACCTAGATTGAGCGAGTCTCTTTCGCATCACGACGACACCACGCCTGGAGAAGAAACCAACAGCGCAATACATGACTATGTTGCGGGTTGCGTCAGTCACATCTATGCGTTCTCCCAATATCATGCTAATTTTACATATTGCCAAATCCAGCTCGACACAAAGCATAAATACTAATATAAAATTGCGAAAGTAACTCCGTTTGCTACCTTTTCACTACTAAACCGCTAAACCGATATTCATAAAATTTGGCAAGGAGATGAAGAGAAAGTACAGAGCTTAGCTTTAACTTCCAAAATCTGTAAAAAATAAAGCAGATACGATTCTCTCTCCCCGTACATTCACATAAAGAGTTAATGTTTGAATGGTGCTCATTCACTAGTGCTGAATCTGGACCACCTGCCTCCCTTTAGAGGAAGGAGGTTGTATGTTGTGTGAATTTTTTTCTCGTTTTTTGGAATTCTCTTCGAACTTTCTCGAAAGAACGAAGTTGAAATCTTGAGGTAATGTGTTGACGTAGTTTTATATTTTGATTTTATTCATTCTGATTACACGTAGATAGTACAAGCGATTTTTAAGTTTCAACATATCTTTAACACGCATCAACGATTGGTTTAAAAAATTCTTTAACCGCTAGCAACACCGTTTTTAAGAACTGTAATTTTCTGACGTGAATGTACAAGAAGGAAAACATTTTCTACACTCCAGATCGATTTCCAAAGAAACCGTAATATTTTAAAAAATTCAAGATAAAAGAATTGAAAATTTAAGAAGTCAAATAATAAAATAAAATGTCTAGGTAAAATTAAGTTATGAATTTAAACAATGTCTCTAAAATGTTTTCCCATCTTCAAATAGTCAACACAACACATGTACGTTGCTCATCATTACCAGTCTAAATTGATTTAAGAAATACAACGGTTAATTTAGAAAAGTTATCAAGGATTAGAAAAAAGAAATTACGAATTAAGAGATGCCACAATAATGGCGCACTTACTTCTAACGAAGAAGGCCAAGGAAGTGCCTAATAGCTGGCTGTACAGTTTACATGGGCGAATATACATTTCATCCAAGACCAGATACTCACAGCGATGTGTTTCAATTTTTTATACTCGAGATCTTGAAATTATTTCTCCCAATGGTAGTGTACAATAGACAATTGCACATCATTTTCAAATTATATTCTTCCCAGTTTCCAATTTAAAGCTTTTCTTTTAAGTCGGAGTGTTAGAAAACAAATTATACTCTATAACTATGTGAAAAAATATTGACTGCTCTTATAAAATTACAAAAAGTTCTTGAAATTACAAAAAGTTTTGTACGAAAAATTCACTCCAACTTTCTCGTTATGACACAAGTGTCCGAAAAGCTACGGAGAAAATAGATAACCTTTTCCCATACGCTTTTCTTATTCATGACAACTCGAGTTTGAATGTTTCTTCTGAACGAGGAAGATAGGTGATTCCTCGTCAATGCGAACAGTTACCACCGCCGTCGTTTCCACCGTCTATCAGGCATCGCAGTACATTTCCGTGGAAGGCGCAGAGGCGTTCTCTATCGCTATGCTCTAATCAGCTCGAAGAGGAAGTGCATTACACAAGCAGTCCCCCAAGCAGAGAACGATGCGTCATTCCGGAGCAAAAGTAACTTAAAATTATAAGCCCATTTTCGCATTCGATGAAGTTTATGTTAAAACAAATTTGTTATAATTACCTCAAATCTACACCGTTCTTACGTCCCGATGACAGATACATTCTGCCACTTATTTCTACGTCTTTTCGTCACGTACAAGCATTTCTCAAGTGGCCACTCCTTCCTGTCTATCTTCTCACAAACCTCTTTCGACATTAAATCTGTTGTAATATATCGTAATATTGTTTAATTTCGTGTTTAGATTGTAGATTTCGATTTAGCAGACGTACGTAAATATTTGAGTGTTATTTCTGCTTCCATAATTTTTTCAATCCTTTCATAACATCGTTCAGGCACCAATCAGAGATTGACGTTAGAGAGGGCAGACAGACATTAAAACTAGCATTAACGCACCATAGACACCTCCAGGGTAAAACGGCAAAGAAAATATGTGCATAACTCACTAAGAGGCACTTTAAAACCTGAGTATTCATAATCAGCCAACGTCACGCAATTTAGCAGTACTTTATAAAAATGTTACCTTGAAGTAAGAAATATACTTATTAGTACATTTAAATGCTTATTAGAACATAAGGTCAACATATATTGTCTCGAGTCAGTCTGATCTCAAACAAATGGAATATTCCAGAAATTTCGAAAGGCGTAAGAGCGACAGAAATCTCGAAAGATGTAAGATTTAACCCATGATCCCAGTTACTCACTGCCCACCTCTGCCAGGACTGTGGCCGGGATATTGTATCTCGGCGGGCAACATTGATCGCAACGTAGGAGGGCGGCTGCGACGCCGGCGCAAGCAGTGGCGGCGTACCAATGACGGCGGAGGTAGAGAGAAAGACTGCGACGAAGAGAAAGCCACAAAATTTAAGGGATGCCTCGTGACACAGGTCAAGTTCAGTTGCCCAGGCGATGGCGACGCGGCCCGAGACGTTTACGTTCAAACACGTGCGGCGACCTCCATCGCCCACCATGTGCGTTCTCCACAATTGGGCCACGTCGCCTTCTTTTCTAGGACGCAATATCTTGGCGCGTTCTTTCATAAAACAAGAGAATACCATTCATCCCGATTCTGCTTCATTCTATCATCTGATTTGAATGTAGACATTTGGTCAAAGAATTCTCCACAATTAAAGAAGACTGCCAAACCTCCACCAAAAATTTACAAGATTTATTTTAAAAGACAATAAAATTTAGTAATTCCTAAAGAAAATTAGTTCGTTATTATCCAAACATTTGACCACAGAATATAATATTAATGTTTCAGATCACCGAGTAACTGAAAATAGTTACTTGTAAACGCAATAATTTGACAATCCACTCGTGGCTTCTTTAAACGTACTCCTGAACGTGCCTTCATCTGAAAGAACTCATCTAAAACATTATTAATTAAAGAATCGCCAAAAGGAGTGATTGAATGAGAACGTCCATCTAAAATACCTCCTAAATGGATCAAGGCATGTGCGATTTCCACGAAGACAAAATGTTACAAATATATACGACTATTCAAACGATTTGTAGTTTTTCTAGCAGTATAGATAATAACAAGAACTACTATTTTTTAAATACAACTCTTTGGTGGTACTTGAAATCCCACAAACGGAGATTTTATTTAATTTGAACGAACATGAACATAAGTTTAACATTTGGCAATAATGTCCAAAGAAATAGCCTACTTTAGTCGAAAACCTCACTCGGGCATGTAGCACTACCATGCATCATATCAGGAATGTTTTAAGTTTTGCAACGTAGTTGCGCTTTTGTTGTATGTTCAAATTCAATAAATCATATACCCGAAGTACAGCTGACAAAATACAAAACCCCAATTAGAAGTTAAAATTGGTATCAATATATCTGCAAATAAAAAAGATGTGATTCCGAATACGTGAAGTTACTAACCTCATATCACGACTTATTTTGGTGAACATCAAACTTCGATATCTTGAGCAGTTTAGGATATATTTAGGTGGAAACATTGATTGAATCATCGGCGTTATATACAGTTCTAACAACCTAATGGCTACAATATTATTCTGTGTTATAACGCATAGGAAGTTCCGCAGATTAACATATTCTCTTTTTTCCCCGAACAAAATCACAGAAGTTATTCTCCTTGCTTTCTAAGCACCCGATTAAACGTTCGCTTGACTGTGAAATGAAATGCACAATTATCAGTGCATATGTTACGCTTAAAGGCCGAATTTGGTCAATGACCGAAATTTTTACCCCTAACGCGACCCAGTTCAAATTAAAGAAAATATAGAGGGGGGCAACTTTTGAAGCTTGTCTTTTCACATTCCAAACAGTACAAAATAAATTATAAAGAATATGAAGAATGTGCCATCACATGTTCACGTTTCATCCTGAGGTTGGCAATACGCCAAGACGCCAGTAAGAGATAGCTTCCGAGACAATTGTAACGATGCCGAGGCAGCGGTCAGTTTCACGACGCCACAGACGGGTGGGTCATAGGTCTAGCTAACAAGTTAACGTGCCCCTTTCCACACGTTATTTTCTTATTCCCTTTTGGAGAAAAATTTCACAATAATTCTTAAAAACGAAACAGTTGGCACATTGCATGAAACTGAAGCATAATTTTTACAATTATTATTGACAAGTACGAGAAGACAAGTGGGATCATTTTCTGTACCCAGCACTCGCAAATGGAATTTCACAGATTTTCGCGAAAGCTCTACACTTAACGTAATAAGAGATATAAAGAACGATTAGAAGATTTACTTCGTAATGGCATGAAAAATAAGAAATCGTTCCGAGTTTGCACCATAAGAAACCATTGGATTACGTGTAACGGCACATATTCATCGATGCCATGGAGAAAGCCACTTTCGGGGCCTAGCTGGGGTGATGCTCCTAAGAGGGAGCAATTTGGAGTGTCTACAAGTGACACAGGTCCACCGAACCACCGAACTAGCTGAGGTACAAATAAAAAAATAATAAAAATGAGGCTTGTACATTGAGTACTGGGCCATGAAAATCTTGTTCCTTCCTAACGTAAAAGAATAGTTATATAGTTACCTACAGTGGTTAACACAATGAATATCCAGAAGTGCTTATGTCACTATTCGCTGGACAACTCTTGGCATCAACATCAAAAGCACAAAGTCGAGGTAGTACGTCGGTGACTAAATCGACTAAACTACACATATGTTGGGGAACTTGGGGATATCTTTTTCAGCCGAATAGAATCAGTAAGTCTTTACAATGCAATGAATAATGTGGCAAACTAAATTAATGTACGCAAGAAAACTGAACTACATTATAAAAAAAGAATTAAATAACATAACAATAAAATATGAGATTACTTTATTTGAACGAATAATAACTGTATTTTAAATGTTTTCATCTAGAAACCAGATTTTGCTCAACATCTTTTCAGCGACAAATCAAAACTTCTACTAGAAGACAAAGTGAGAGAAGATAGTAAGAGGGAGAAATCAGTAAAGAAAACGTAGTATCAGCTAATAGCAAAATATATACATACATAAATAAAAACCCACTCCGAAGAATTTTGCAAAACAATTATTACAATATTTTTTTGTAAATTTACATGCTTCCCTCAAATTTTAAGAGAAAAGGTTTCGCAATACATATGAAGAAAGCATTTATATTCTCTAACTACGTTGATTAAAGTTCATTCACAATGATTGAAATTTTCAAGTAAAATGACCATTCAGTTAGAATGAAAAGTTTCTGAATCAATAAAACACAATAAATCGAATGCTGGATTTACAAGGACTTATTTAGGGAATATTTTTGCTGCTCTCCATAGGGAAGTTGTAAATTTTTGATTGCTTGAGCATTCATCAAAATTCATTTTGCAAATTCGGAGATTTTGTGCTGTTTGTGTTTCCCTCTTCAACAAGAAGTTAACAAACTTAACTTTTAATTTCAATACGAACTTACCTTTCTGAATTTTAGAAAAACTTTTCAGAATTAGGATACCACTGCGTGTCCCTTCATTCGCTACAGACGTAAGTGTATCAATGAAGTAAATCCCACTGATTTATTATTATTATTATTATTACTTTACCTCAGTTTTTGAATATAGAACAAGTTGTAACAAAGATAATATATAATATGCATCGTGTAGAAAAGAAGGAAAAGAATAGCCGATCAAATTATTTAAAGTACACATACATTTGAACTAATGGATTCCCTCGCGGGATAAGAACGTATAATTTGTAATAATAAGAAATTAGAATGGCGTCTTTCCAAAAGACGCTTTGACGCATGTCTTTTGCACTGACTTCCTTCCACAATAAAGTAATTGTAAAGTAGAACTACTGTAAGCTAAAGCTGCAATCCAATATGACAAAATGATGACAAATAGCGCGAAAGTTTTTCCTTTACATTCCAAGCCATTTGCCACGCGACGTAATCCCGCTCTTTGAGAGCTGGCCTACCGCTGAGGATTTGTGCTGGGAACGCGAAGAGGGACGTCTACACACTGCGCCGACCTATATCGCTCATTTCTCCATCATCATCCTGCCAGTCGCCGCCACCGTGACAATTTCCGGTCTGGCTGCATCGGCTTCCGATGGCGCGCAGGGCGTGAAACTCGACTTGGCGCCGCGGTGTCTGCATGGTCAAAGATTCGCCACGGTGCGCACCGCTCGCTGACAAAACGAGCCGTCATGCATCTAGCTGAGGTTGGTACATATCACATTTCCAAAAGTCATTCTCAAATTACTTTACGTATTTCATGTAAATGGTCATTACATAATTTTAGTATTTATATTAAGCTTTTTCCTCGCTTTAGTTACTTCTGGTAAGGATTTGACGGAATTAGAATTAAAATTAAATCTTTTCGACATCTCGTTTTCTTTCCCGAGAACCCTTACGACCGAATATCGCTCATCTTACGGTTCTGAATACAAATTGCATACATTATAAAATTACTAATTACAAGACATACTATAAAAGTGGGAAAATATATAATACATAAACGATGTGTGTTCTTATACAAGAGATTCAATTTAAATTAAAAGCTCAATGTGTATTGTGTATTCATAAAAAACACACTACCATAAATAAAAACAAGAGATTATCCACAATGACTAACAAGTAGAATGAGGATGAAGCCTTTCACTAAACCATCCTGCCATACTTGCGTACACACGTGTATTTCTTTTCAAAGTGCATTACAAACTTCTGAAGAAACTATCAAATGTATTACAATGCTAGCAAACGTTAAATGACAAAAAAACTGCACGTACAATATATTATATTAAAAAAATAATTCTCATATCAAAAGGAATCTACCTTCACATCCCAACGATTGTACAGAGGACGATTGAAGTGTATTGATTTACCCTGTAACACTATTTTGCCAGATTTGCCGCACTGAATAACTGTAAGTTCCATTTAACTGAAAATCAATATTTACAACATTGTAAAATAGAGGTCCTCCATATAGGGGTCGTAACCTCTCATTGAATACATTTGTGCGAAGAAGCAGAATCAAAGTTTGTCCATATATTACAACCACAACATCCACGTCGTCCTTGTGATGTACTTGTGTCAACATCGTTCGTTCGGGAAGGATAGTAGCGACGGGGGCAGAGTTGCGAAACTGGAAGGAGCAACAGCTGCGTTGACGAGGCCGAGGCTTAGCTGAGAGGGCACACGCGCGCTGGGTGGCATTCGCGATCGCTGCGGCAACACGGTTCAAAGGAAAAGGCGCCGATATTTACTACGACTATGAGGAATACATAGTTTTCATTCAATTAAATGTACTGACGTAAAAAGACACGTAAAAAAATAAAGAAGGCAAACAATTATTACCGTACAAAAATTAAAAGTACTGTAAAATTCTAGAGCTTCAAATTGAGACGTTCCTCATTTTAGGAAATCATAAATGCAAACTGTGTTATGATGTGTAGAACTCTTTGAAAATTAATGTGAAGACAGCGAAAGAATAACTTCATGTAATGTGATGATAGAATATTTATGTAAATGAATTAATATAATGCCACTTTTCTTCAATTTCATGATACCTATTAAATGAATTATGTACTATTATAACTTTATGCGGATTTGATAAATACCTCTTTCTAAAAACTGTCAGTGCGAACCTGTAATGACTTTTGACCCACCTGTAAATAACTTATATCACTAAATATTGGTCAGTGAAGTTTTCCAGCAAATATTGAGTACCAATAGAACAGAAATTTTTGTATGTCTCTCCTATACATGTCTCCAGGAAAGCTCAAGTCAAATATACTCTTATACAAAATTCAACTCTCTTTCCTCCCTATTTTGAACTTCAAATAGGAAACCAGCACTTCAATATATTCTCAATTATTCATCGGCCATTTACAGACGTTTATTGGTATTGGAATACATTTGTCGATGACTAATTGAGAACATATTTACACATAATAAACGTAGTATTTGTAACCTACACCTTAATTCAATTAGATTCTAAACTACAAGCGTGATCAAGACTAATTATCTCCCGGCCTTTGACCTCGTGAGTACATGGTGAGGGAGAAGAAGGCAGTGGGTGTGTGGCGCGCGAGGGACAAGTGGTTGCGTCCGGGTGACGCGCCGCCCACGAGCGAGAGCTTCGCCAGTGTTGCGTGGGGAACACATGATGTGGAGTGTGGGACGGCTCGAGCGCATCCATCAGCCGACCGGCTGCGACTCCCCACCTCAGCAGATCCGTACCCGCCGCCAACATTCAAGTCATCAGACGAGCATCAGACGCCAGCTTCGCGCCATATCTAGTCTCGCTGACAAATGACATATAAGTAAAGAGATGAGGTAGAATGGCAGAGTATTCGGAAAGAAGTCATTCACTTAGAGGCATAAGTCTTTGTCGACAAGGTGCTAAGACAGAACCGTTGGAACTTAACCGACAATTTCATAATATGCTGAAAAGAGAACACGCCTTTTCACTTTTCCGCCACAACCTCGCGCACTATTAATTCATTAATATTTATGTCTACGTATTACCCATATTTATATGAACATACCGTCGTTATCTCCCGATATCACAGCACAGAAAATCGCGATATTCTTCGGCTATGACCCTCAAATTGCTTCGAAGTCTAAGGATATTTTAAAAAATATTTCATTTTGTTTCAAATTTACATTTTGTGTGTTTGGAGCAATATTTAAAATGTTTGTGTTGACCTCAAAAGCTATTGGTTATACTGTTAGTTCTATTTGTTCTTTAACTTTAACGATCTCTCCGTCCAGACCAATCTTTGTAATACTTTCCTTGTGAGTATGGCAGGAGAGAAAGGTACACTTACAAAAACAATACATTTTATATACCGTTAGACATATGAAACAATGAATTTGATATGGCCTATGTTTTAAACATTAATAAAAAGCAAGATGTTACTGACAATGCAAAATGCATTCCCATTTTAATTCTTAATAGTTTTCTTTTTGCAAATAGTCAAAATATATAATGAGAGCATAGAGACGTGGTTTTTCTCGTAATTTAGCAGTAACATTATTGAAGCTATCAAATGGTAAAATAACAACCCAGTTTACGTTCAGTGTTTTTATATCCCTGTCTCGTTGAAACGGAAAACAGAACAAAAATTTTGCTCAAGGTTCATCAGAAAATGGACAATCGTGGAACGGGAGAAGTATGTCGAAAGAATAAATAAGCTAATTATGGGAACTTCAATGATTGGACTTCATTTATCATAAATTTAGATCATATTAATCTAAAAAACTACTTAATAATAGAAAGCAGACAAATGTGAATTTAAGAACAACAGAAAGAAGACAAATGTGAATTTAAGAACTTGGAAAATCTGTCTGACTCTCCTACACATTGACTGGTCTAAAACATTGGCAGTAGTAAATACATTTTCAAAATTGTGTTATTGGATATAAAAAGTTAGGTCCATCAATTATCGGGTGACTTTTTTTCTCTTTTATCTGGAACATAATAGATCTTCTAGATTCTATATTTCTTTTCCAGATAATTGAGAAAATTATGCATTAAATTTTACATTTTTACCATTTTATTCTCAAAAAATTATTTGAAATAACACCGTCTCTTTTTGGAAAATTCTGTCGGCAATGTTAAGAACACTAATTAACACTGGAAATAAGTTATTAAACCAAAAATAAATTTACACAGTTTTTTCACTTTTTTTAAATCTGCGCTGGAAGCACAAGAGAAAAATCGAAAACATGGAGTTTTGACTGTTTAAAACATATCCCAATTCGATCGGAACGCTATACTATACATATTCGTACGGACATTTACATACTTCAAGAAAAATAATAGAAGTCTTCGAATACAAATATTTTGAAACGAAATAACATCAAAAAGAACTGTTCTCAGTATACATTCTCACGCCTCAGTATATGTTGTACGAAACGTAGACATTTAACTTTCAAAGGAGTGCTAATAATTAAAATTCAATTTGAGACAAGTTCGCTCTATCTCACATTTTCCCTCACGAATCTCCGCACTCCGCTTTCTTGCCGTCATCAAGTATTAGGGAGAACCAAGTTTTGTCACCGAGAATGTCACGCCACATAATTACGAGGGAATTCTGCAGCAGAAGGGGAAAGGGAAGCTGTCTCGAGGAAGTCAGCTCCTTCAAGCAATTCGCACGCACCCTTCCCGCAAAAGCACATACAATGCAAACACCCTTACAGACTCAGGAGAACGAAAATGGAGAGTTGCGCACAGAAATTTGTGTTGACGCGTGTCGCTGCTACACAACGAATGAGCCAATAATGTCCAACAACGAGAAGACATGCGTATCACGTATTATGAGGGCTGATCATCATTATAATTTGGAATTTCTTAGTGTTTAAATATTTTGAAACACACAAAATTAAATATTATGCATTAAATATTCAGCTGCTAGAAATGTCTGAAGCCGATCGAATTGCAGTTTTCTCTGGAGCATATAAGCTGTGCCATGCTACTTCACATTAAACCGAATTATATTCAAAGAAAGTAATTCAAATATAACATTCAGTATGTGTACAAGAGACAATAAATAAACACATAGTACAAGGTGAGGGATCACCGATCCCTTCTATTCGAATTATCAAATACGATTTTTTCGGACCAAATATGTATGGAGGTCGCTGTTTCGTGGTATATTCACTTCATTCAGATTAACAGGAATACGGTGGCCTTAATACGCAATAGATAAAATTTTTTCATTGAAAATTGATTGATAAATTGTGATTTTAATAACCACCCGCTGACTCGGTTAATCCGTGGACTGGACGTCGATCACGTTTGACGCAGTGGTCAGGTTCACAGAGAGGTCAACTTCGCGTGAGCTCTCGAGTAAGAAAATTCCTCGCCATCCGGGCTCGGATTCCTTTCAGTGACTAAGTGCCAGATTGAACTCTGTGAAGTGATACTTCAAGATTTGATACAACTCCAGATTCGCGAGTTTACTGCAGATTATTACTGCACCAGAAACATTGTACTTTCAGGAATTTGCTGACGATTTTCGACGTCAGCAAATATTATGGTGCTGTCGTTGGCACCATAATAGTTTTTCTCGTTATATGTTACATGTTGTTTCTACAAGCATTCAGTTTACGCTCTATTTTTCCACGTTGTATGTAATATGTTTATTTCTACGAGCAGTTAATTTACGCTCGCATTTCAAACGAATAAAAATCGTTCTTTTTCATGATCTTTTAACATATTTATTTCGAAAGGGGAAATACCGTGGCAGCTGCTCGTGTAGATACTCCCGTTCAAATTACCGACACAACGAGTACTCAGAACACAGCAGTAACTACAGATCCCAGAATAAACTATATTATGCAGACATTAGACAACCTAACCAAACAAATGGCTGAGTTACAAGCACAGGTATCTCAATGTAATTTTCGGAGCGAACAACGTAATTTCAGTCCACGATCCAGATCGCGATCGGACGCTTGTTGGTATCATGTCAAATTTGGAAGCGACGCCAAGCGATGTCTCACTCCTTGCAATTTTCAAAACCAACACGCTACTGCGGCTAGTATCACTACCCGCGGACCGGTTCGGAGGAACCAGCAATATTTTCGTCCACGAGTGACTAACTGTGACACGAATGTGCTGGTACCATTATAAATACGGCAAACAAGCTAGACTCTGCAAAACTCCGTGGGCGTTTAAAGCTGGAAACTCTCCTATTCACACGGTCAATTGTAACATGTCGCACGCTTCATGCCAACATACGCACGCTTCAGGCCAAACACAACAAATACAACGATGTTATCTGCACCAGAAACAAGTAAAGCACTAGATGCAACGTCTAAACCTACACTACATTCTCCGAAACCGAGTTTACAAGCATCTAAATCGATCTAGAAAAAACCAACTATTCGAAACGAAGCTGGTAGTGTTACATGTGGAATGATACAAGCTCATCCCATACAACTTAAATCTGTCAAGAATCCATCAAAAACAATATCTAATGTACTAGATAAAGGAAACATTGAATTAGAACACTCAACTTTGGGACCGAAACCATCGGCTTTGAAACAACACAAAACCACGCACTTGAAAACTAACAAGGCAAAAATCTTTACCGCGGAATCACGCAAAGAACGAACAAATAAGGCGTTCCACTGGCATAATTTCTACAGGAATCGTCGCAACCAACAGGAAGGCAGAACGAGAAGATATCACTGATTTCTCCACTATTCCCAATGAAAACACTCCGTTTTACAGCAAACAGATTAGGTTAAAAGACAAGCCTATGTTCTACTTTTACAGCGCAATATAACAACCAACTCAATCACGCCACTACACACGGCAGATGCAATGGAAAATCCTATTGTCAGAAAGACGAAAGGAGAAAATATAACATTGTCAGAAGCATCTACAATAAATGTTTACAATTGTAATTAAATAATTAATTATGTTTTACTTTTTGCAAAAGGTCAAACTTCTAGACCTGCCTACCAGACCTGCCAGAGGTCAACATAAATAAAACACAGGTTAAACAGATCAACCTTCGTCTGTAATCCCATTATATTGTATATTTCAAACTGTAATGCATGCGTAATTTCCGAAGACCTACTTAAATACCCGAAATGGAAAATTTTTCATACCACAAGGCAAATATGATACTGTACTAACAACAAAGTGAACTAATCCATGAAATGATAAATCATACAGCTGAAACTGGATGACTATCACAGTGGAATGGTGCAATTTGAGTTACTGCAAGTATAACCTCTTGATATGAACATGAGTCCGGCTCCTTGAATCTCTCCAACGACCTTATACGGCAAACCCTTTCAAGACATTATGTTAATATATGTTTCTTTTCAAATACAACATTGCCGCCATGATGAGATGAATCCAGAGCTATCCCAGGAAAACAACCTACAATATGCTATCCATCTCCGTTCCTGATCCTGGAACCTGATCAACCCGCGTATTCCCAACTTTCACACATTCCTGTCAACTTATTTCAAGAGGACCCCATACTGCTGTCTACTTCAACGATCCCGCTTCCGTTCCAGCAGACGACCTCAGAGTAACTCAACACATAGAAGAACCACCACTTAACGTGAACAGTTTTTTTTCCTTTTAAGGAAATTTTTTTTCATCACGGGGGGAGTGATATAGCAGAATTCCTACTCCTACACTCAGAATTCTGCTACATATTATCATACCTAAAACTCAGAACATTATCACTCCAAGTTATTATCATGTAAACACGCGAACGACATTCTGTGTTCACATCAAGCTCATATCGAACAAGTCCATATCGAACACCAGATATCGATGTACAGCATGCAAGATTGATCGCAACCAGATATATTGATTATGATTGAAAACTGCATACGGTGAAGACCTCTGTGTCGAAAGCTCCTACGGCGACCAGTCCAGGGATTAACTGAGACGAAAATTCCTCACCTTGCGGGTTCGGATTGCGTCCAGCGACGAAGTGTCAGATTGAACTGTGTTAAGTGATATTACAAGATTCGCTACAATTCCAATTCGTGAGTTATTGCAGAAAACTTTGAACATTCAGGAAATTGCAGACGATTTTTGATGTGCCCTGCTGTTCTGGGTGCATTATAGTTTCTTCGTTATGTTACTAGTTTTACTTCTACGAGCATTTTAGTATTCAGCTCTATTTTTACAAGTTATATATACATGTTATTTCTAGTTTTACTACTACGAGCATTTTAGTATTCAGCTCTGTTTTTTCAAGTTGCATGCACACGTTATTTCTACGAGCAATCAACTTTCAGCTCTACATTTTCATAAGAATAAAAACTTGTCCTTTGTCCTAATCTTCTAACATATTTATTTTGAAAGGGGATTTCGTTGTGGAACAGTTCAATTGAGAATATGTGAAGTAACGAAATACAATCTGTCGGGGTCACCAATATATTTAGATGTAGCAGAAATCCTACTCCTACACTCAGAATACTGTCCAAAATTTCCCTGACCCATTCACATTTTGCTAATACTTTTTCTGGGGGTTTAGAATATTGTAAAAGGAAAATAATGTTTATTAGATTTTTATTAATGGGGTTTTGCTTAAATAATCATTTAGTCGATTTTCCCTCAGTGTAAAGAGCACAGAAGCACGAGTTAAAAAATCAGGAAAATTTCGATCAAACCCGCTTGGAAATTGAAACCCACTTAATCTACAGATTGTAGACACTTCATTTTATAGAAAAAGTAACCTTCAGACACACAACATGGCAACATACGTTTAGAATTTCAACAAAAATGTCAAAATATAATTTTTTTGTTAAAAAATTATTTCTTAAATACTCCATCTCAGAATTTAATGAAATTTTGATAGTTGAAAGTAAGTCTAATGAACTTTAATTCCACCAAGTTTTGGCGTAGGAAATTCACAACTTTCAAAGTCATAGTAATTTAAAGTTAAAATTTTGATTTCCACGTTTTTTAATTCCTTGCTAACTCATCACGACTTGAAAACCAATAAATGAATTATAAACAAACACTTTGATATTTAATACTTTATTGCAAAAAAGATATAAGATGGATAAGGTTTCAAGTCTTCAAGTTTTGTTTCAAAAAATGCTCCGAGATAGCGCTTCCGCACCTCACGACCTTGACGACTTGCGTTCACTATAAAGCCCTAAAGCATCCCCCCCCTCAAAAATAAAAAAATAAATAACGTTCACTATACTTTTATTTACCTGTATTTTCAACGATCGGCAACTGTTAGCAAAGGTTGGCAACAGTTGAACCATTAGAAGAAAAAACGTCAGCTAAATGACTTTAGGTTATTGTGACGCATTGTACACGTACTTGTAACTGGTGTTGCTGTTACCATGGAATTACCTAGGAGAACGTGTTCACAAGGAGGTCACAATACTATGTGTTCTGCTGAAGATAAATTTAAATATGTGAATACATTTTCTGAAAGAGATCATTATTTAATTCGTTGTATAAGTGAAACCACTGTAGAATTAGAAACAATCTGTTTAAATCATGAACATCGTTTTTTAACTTTTTATTCGGTAAAACAATTTAAATGTCGCGATCCGTTTGATAAATATGTTTATCCGATAAAAAAATCAAAGAGCTATAGCAAAGGATACTGAGGGGAAGTAACACCCACAATTCCCCATCACTTTGGAAGGAAATAAAATTTGTACCGCGTGTCGAAAAGAACTTAACGATTGTTGCATTTCTGACGAGACGTGAATTAAATGTCACCATCGCTTGACTCTCTCAGTCTGCTACTGAACCTGTTACTGGTCCACCTCTCACTTGAAGAATTATTATCCGCAGCGTCGGTATTATCTGTTACACAGTCAAATGATTCTCAACAATTTGTTTATTTAACACCACCTGTTTTATTAATAGATTGAATCACTGAATTTTTAAACGTTATCAATATTGATCCGATAGACACAAAATTATTGCACTCCACTAAATATAGAGAAAATAAAATGAAGGAAATATCATCTTACAAGGTAGCTTTCGACAAACTTTTGTGTACAGAGTCAACTGATAATGAAGGTCGAGATGAAGGGAAATTAATATGACATTTTCGTAAATTATAATACCTATTTTAAAATTAATCATATATTACTTTTTGTAGATGAAGGTGTTAATTTCAATTGTCAAGAAGCATGAAAAGAAATAATTTTACATTGAAAGGACAAGTTTCAATTAGCGAATTCTAACAACGAAAAAATCTCCATTCTATCAGTCCTTCCTTTCTCTTGGAGTGATTTAAGAAGTATTTGGAGAAAAAAAATCTTGCCTTGAAAACAAAACAATAGGTTAAGGAAGAAGGTATTCTGGGTACTGAAAAAGCAAAACCAGGATATACAGTACTTCAGAATACAATCGATCAAATACTGAATTTTTATCGGGATCCTGACATCAACAGAGAAATGCCGGGAATGAAAGATTTTATTCCAGTTCACGGCAAGAAAACAAAAAAGATTAGTTTTGGGAAGCTTATCTGAGATATACCTTTTTCGTGAGTGGTAAGGATAAATATTTATTTTTATTTCTATATAGCGCAATTGTAAAATAGTGATAACATTCTTTTATTTATTATAGGTACCCTGATATGAAAGTATCTTTCTCAAAATTTGCTGAATTATGGCCAAAAGAATGTGTACGTATTAGCTGGCGCTGCAGGAACTCATACAGTTTGTGTGTGTACTATTCATGAAAAATTGAAATTGATGCCGACAGGCGCAAAGTTAATACCAATAACATTTGAAAATAAAATGAGCACTGTCATTTTGGGAAGTGTAGTAACTGTCCAGATATTACTCAACTGCAAGATTTGATAAACAATTTCTTTGAGATGAACTACATTGAAGAAGTTACATATCAACAGTGGGTTCAAGTTGACAGATGCTCGTTCCAAACCATTACCTCAGCTGCAGACAATTTTATAGAACTTTTGATTGAAAAATTGAAGGCTCTTTCACCTCACCATTATACTGCTCGGAAGCAATCAGAATATTTTCGAACCATCAAAGATCAAATTGGTATCGAAGAAGTTATCGAAGTTGCAGATTTTTCTAAAAAATTATAGCTTCGTCTTGCAAAATAGTGTCCAAGGTATACACTAAAACAATTCACAAGCCATGGTTCACCCTTTCGCTTGTTATTTCAAGTCGACTGAAACAAATCTCTTCGAACCATTGAACTTTGTTGTTATCTCCGACAAGTTGAACCACAACACGACTGCTGTTAATTATTTCCAGCATTCATTAATTTATTAAATAATTTATTTTTTGAAAAAAATAAACTAGTTCGAAATCTGAAGAAAATCTACTACTTGTCAGATGGTGCAGCAAGTCAATACAAAAATAAATTCAACATTCTGAATTTGTTTGCATGAGAAAAGATTATCATTAATAAAAAACTAAAACCACTTAAAATCCTTTACAAGTTTTCAAGAGAGTTTAATGACACAAATCAATCCATATTTATAAATTATTTGCGTGGAGAAACACGGAAAGTTGTTTACAATTGCCAAAACACCGACGACAAATTCAATGTCTTTATCTCAATATTCCTAAAACATTACAACTCTAGCTTTCCCAAAAAACGAAAGTTAATGAACACAAAGAAATACAATAGAAGGATCACCCAAGGGCTAAGAATTTCTTCACAAAACAAACGCCGTTTATATTATCTTTCAAAACTCCATAACCAACCACCCGAATTCCATGATTAATATAAGAATATTTTATAGATTTCGTAAATATAAGAATATTCTTCGAAAAGTACTCTATGCAGCTAAAGTTATGGAAAACGACCGGCAGGTACTAAAATTGAACAACCGGATGAAAGCTATGTGGAATATTGTTAACAATTACACGTCAACTTCTGAAAATCGCGAAGAAAATATTTCTCTACTAAACAATGGCAAAATCGTATCAAGTATTCAGGACATCGCAAATTTGTTTAATTCTTACTTCTCAGAAGTAGGTAAAATAACTAACTCAATATATAAAAATCAATGTCCTCCAATTACATCCACCCAATTCTATGTTCACTTCCGAAACTAACGCCAGTGAAGTCTTGAGAATCATCAGCTCATTAAAAAACATATTTTCAACAGGCATAGATTATATACCCGAGTTCATTGTTAAATTTTCGTCCCACGTTATATTAAATCCACTCATAAATATTTTTAATAATTCTTTATCGGAAGGGGTGTTTCCTAATATATTTAAGAGATCTAAAGTGAAACCTTTACACAAGAAAGTAAAGAAAATTAATATTGGAAATTACCGACCAATATCTCTACTACCCACTTTCTCAAAAATCCTAGAAAAATTGTTCAATAAGAGTCTTCTAGATTTTTTATAAAAAAAATAACATTCTCTCTGACGATCAACAGTTTTAAGAAATCCTTTTCCACTACAAGCGCCATATTTTCTTTCTTAAACGATGTTACCACATCTCTAGACAGTGGAGAAAATCCTCAGGGTGTTTTTCTTGACTTATCCAAAGCATTTGATTTCATCGATCACAGAATTCTCCTTTCCAAATTGCATTCTTTGGGCATTCGTGGACTTGCACATGAATGGCTAACTTCTTATTTAAAAGATAGATATCAACAGGTCGAAATATCCTATACTAAAAATAAAATACTTCAGCGCTGTCTTTCAGAAACAAAGCCACTTACTTGCGGAGTACCCCAAGGTTCAATTCTCGGCCCTATACTCTTTTTATTGTATGTAAACGACACATCATCCACATCAGATTGCAAAATGGTTCTTTTTGCTGATGACACTAATTTACTATGTAAACACGCCAATGCTCTAAAAGTTTTGTCTAACCTTTCGACTTGGTTCCATGCAAATCGTCTCATTGTAAACACTGACAAAACAGTATCTATGTCATTTCACAATAGTATTACAAAATCTTTACCCCAGTTTTCTCTTTCTTTAAACGGAACACAATTAAAAACTGTTACGAATACAAAGCTCTTAGGTCTCCATATTCAAGACAACCTCAAATGAAATTGTCACGTTGACGATCTTAATTCCCAATTAAGCAAATTGTGTCATGCATTCCGAATCATAGTGAACGTTGTTAGTCCACGTATTTCCCGTTGCGTATATTTTGCAAACGCTTACTCCCATTTACGTTACGGCATTACCGTCTGGGGCAATTCCGGTCAGAGTATTCAAACTTTTAGAATTCTGAAGAGGATAGTTCGGATAATTTGTAAATCTCACTCCCGAAACTCTTGTAAACCTTTATTCAAGGAATTAAATATCTTAACACTTCCCTGCATTTATATTTATGAAACGGTCGTGTTTGTTAAGACCGAATTACTGAAGTGCCACCCTTGCTTCATACGAAACAGTCTCGTTCACGAACACAATACTCACAATAGTAATAATATTCATCGCCCTAGAGTGTCAATCACTCTTTGCCAAAAAGGATCATATCATTCGGGAATCGTTCTATATAATTCCCTGTCCAAAAATATAAAACATTACGAAATTGAATCTCTTCAAATCCGCGGTTAAATCTACCTCCTGCACCAGTTCTTCTACAATGTAAAAGAATTTATTGATTTTAATAAAAGTTAAATGCGTCTTATACTTTATCACGCCATTGCTGTAGTACCTTTTAAATAACTTATAACAATTTCAAGAATTATTTTCTTGTATGATTGTGTTGTCTTATGGCTCATATTAATTTAGTTTTATGTGTACTCA
>NNCF01126791.1:405094-465189 GCA_002313205.1 Laupala kohalensis
AACACAATCATGCAAGAAAATAGTTTTTGAAATTGTTATAAGTTGTTTAAAAAGTACTACAGCAATGGCGTGATAAAGCACAAGACGAATTTAACTTTTGTTAAAATCAATAAATTCTTTTACAGTGTAGAAGCACTGGTGCAGGAGGTAGTTTTTAACCGAAGATTTGAAGATATTCAATTTCATAATATCTTTTATATTCTTGGGCAGGGAATTATATAGAACGATTCCCGAATGGTACGGTCCCTTTTGGCAAAGAGTGGTTGACACTCTAGGGCGATGAATATTACTACAATTACACAATGTAAGGAAGGAAAATTATTACTATATTACACAATGTAAGGAAGGAAAAACGGCATTCCATAGATGAATAGAAATCCGCTTGTCTATAGATGACATGCATGTAAAAAAGATAATCTTCGAACGTCTCAAGATCGTCCCATCCTCAGTAAAGCAGGTAAAGGTCCCGTAAAGAAAGATGTCTATTGCCTCCTCAAAGCGTTAATAACATGCCATGGGCTAGCCGTGAGTTGTGCTGTCGGCAATGGGGTTGCGTTGCATCGCTCATTCAAGTATTATAGAGTTTAGTCTGCTCACCTTGTGGAACACGCCTAGTAGCGAGTCGCTTGAACCAGTGCATGAAATTATAATACGTATTATGTTTGCCTTTAACAAGTACATTTAGTGTGCAAACAATCTGGTAACATTTTTACAAAGTATGCCTTTTGTCAATTTCAATTTTATCTGTAAAGTGTTCACGTTCAATTCGCCACTGAACCTGTCACACAATATTTACTGTTCATATGGTAATACTGTTCATATTTCCTGTTCATACTGAACAATATCGTTGATAGTTAAATCCGTAACGAAACATTCTCTCGGATTTAAACAAATTAACATTCAAAACACTCATATTGGCTCTCCAAATATAACACAATGATGAGGCTTTTGTTAGAAAACCAGTATTCAACAACAGTAAATTACAAAAAACAAATTCTTAAAATATCACCAGAATGAGCGAAACTAGCACATTATTTCGCCAGACTATCGTGGTGTAAATTTCGAATTCAACCAATCCACAGCGACGTTCTTTTTAAAGCTGATGACGCGAACCGATGACGCAAATTGGAGAAGCGCTAATCAATTCGAATCAGAGCATCGGAACGCCTTCTCGCGACCGTGCGGATACTCATAATTCATTGAAAACTTAGAAACATCCTTATCACAATGGGCTTTGATTCACAAAATGAAACAGACTAATGGAAAACAGAGAGAGAGAGGGAGGGAGTGTATCTAATAAGGTCTTCAAGCGACCAGGTCCTTCGTTTGCGTAGTCAGGGTGGCTAGTGATCCTCCATCTCAAAATTCCCTGACTTTACCCTGACCATTGGATTAATTTTCCCTAACCATTATTACACAACGTTACATGCACTCAAAAATTATTTTAACAATTAAAAAAATCCTAGCAGGTAAAATCTTTTAAAAGTAAAGAAGTAATTTAATAAAAGGAAATGATTGATAATTCATAAATCATTCTTCAATTGGTAAATAGTTATGGTAATTCCAATGATAAAAAGTCATTAAAAATATTAAAAAATAAGCACACATCCGAAATATTAATAAAACAAAATTTGTCACGTCTAGAGGTGGGTCGTTGCAACTGGAACTGAACAGGAGAGAGTTTCGCAAGGAGCTCAATCTCGCGTGACGCTCTAGCTGCCAACTGAAAAGACGCCAAAATTGGGAGAACTGCCAACCCACACAATTTATTCCCCCAAGTGCTACCAAAAAATGATTTTAATATCAATCGACAATCCAAGCCTTCACGAGTGTGGGGTTTTTATTCTAAAATATTGGTAGTGGCTGCCCTGAAACATCACTCGAGTCCGCCATCTTTGTTATTTTTGGTGTTCAAACTCTCGATAACTTGTTAGTTCCTATATCACAGACAATTCAGTTGGACCCACGGTGGTCTGCGCAGTCGAGTTAAAATTGAGCATCGACGGTTGGTCCGATGTCGGCAGTTGGAGCAGACATGGAGGCGAAATTTTAATTATAGTCTGTGTTTACACATGGGTAGCCGTTTTCTTGAATACCAAACTTCGGCAAAAAATGCTAAGTCAGAAAGCAACATTGTTGGCCAAAATTACCCTGTCGGCTGCTTATAGTAAGTTTTCTTCTTTCACCATCTTCAATGTTAAGTCATATCACGTTTATTATAATTGTCATGAAAATTTTGCAATTATGATTTATTTCAATAGCAGAAAACTCCAATGCTGATGTCAAGAGGTACATAGTTTGTCTACAGAATTTTCCAGAGGAAATATATTTAGACATGGTTTAAAGGAATTTGCTATGGAAGTAATTAATGTTATCAGGATAACATGATAAAAAATGGGATCATGGTTGGATTCAGTAAGCATGCTTGAACTTTAAAACATAGCAGAAATTCCTGAACAATTGTATCTTCGGAAAGCAACCTAATTTTAACAGAAATATTTGTGTTGAAATAACAATAGCAAGACAATTTTGTGTGTATGACATTGAAGTGTAAATTATTCTTGTTCCCATAATTTTTTGTTACTTTTAGTAGTAGCATTTGTTTCTGTGCTCAATGTAGACACTTGTGAAAGTGACCTTTGTATTCATAATTTACTTGCAATTAATTTTTTCTCTCTATTCCATCTTGACATATATTTACTTTTCAATTATTGACAATTGACACAGAAGAGTTCATGCCCTTTGTATCTGCTGCTTCCTTAATTCCAATAGTTATATCACTTATCAGTACAGTCATCCCAGCGAAATGTCATCTTCAGAGTAAAAAAATTAAAATACCTTAAAACATGCACAAATTTTTCTGGATTTCTTAATCATAAACTGTATTTGGCCAAACAATTCAGAAATATATTTTTATTTAACATTACAAAATAATAATGAGAAAGAATTTAAAAAAATGGACATTCTGGGTTCCATTTTCTGAATGAAAAATTAAACATGGATAAGGCACAAGAAATTATTCTTATTTTTTGAAGTATTCGTTTACTTCAGACATAGCAACAAAATTCTGAAATAAATCAATGTTAATTCTGTTTTACGTCATTATTAATCTCATTTTAAATTTTACCTTTCAGTTTCATTTATTAGTTTATTTTGCAAGTTATAATGTGAATTGTGCGATAAAATTGCATATTAAGTTGCTCAATACACTATATCAACATAAATTTGGCGTAAAATTGTTCTTAAATTTGTAGCCAGTACTACTTGTAAAAATACTAAAACAATTAATTTTTTGTATTCATAATTTAGTAGTCTTTAAGTTTACAAGTTTATATAACTTTTAAGAAAGATTAAGGGTGTTGAATTCAGAGGATGTAAAATTGTCCCACCTTTCACGCGTGTTTATTATATCTTAAATATTCAGTGGTCTGACATTTTAATACATACGAATGCTCTTTGCGTGACTTGGAAATTAGTATGAAGGAAAAACATTTATTTGTTACAAAAATACTCATTAAATAATGCCATTATTCCACCAGTGGGACTAATGGAATGGATCCACAATTGTCAACAAGATCTCTGTAACAATAACTTCTTAATTTTTCATAGTATTATTTTGCATCTGAATACTATCATAGGTTGGTTGTGTACATTATCTCTATATTACAATCAGTTTTAACTTGCAGTTCTACTATTTCTTAATTTTGCTGAAATCGAGGCAGAGATGTATACATTATTTCTGAATGCATTATTCAAGTTTTAAATAAATTCTTGCAATGAATAAAAAAATTGTATCTGATTTAATTTATACCTCTTAAACCTTTTCATACATTTTATTATTAATAATAATTGTAACAGATTAGTGGTAGAAATTACTATAAAATATGTTACGATAATTACATTTACATTACCATAATTGTTATGTAATATATTATTACTTTTGCCTTCAATGTGTTACAAGAATTATGATCCGCACCATATCTTCTCCGAGTGCTGGTTGCTTACTGGGCGAAGTTTGAACGAGCTGTTAATATAAGAAAAAGAAAAGAAGAAAAAGAAGAATTCAAATTATCATTATATAAGGTTAATTAGCTAATTATAAACTCTATTGTTATCACGGAACTTGAATTGTTGATCATCAAAATTTCAGCTTTCATTTATTTCAATTCAAATTGAATCAATTAAAATCTCGTGTTGAAAGCCCATTTTTGAAAGCAGCGCCACCCGTTTACGTGACGTCATTGAATTAGTGCGTCTGCCCGACAGACATCATAAAATAGCGTAACCGATTCGAAATTTGTCACCCGAGTGGCATATGGGAGATTGTACCCCGTTTCGTTTCGTTTCAACTGTAGAGCGTTGCAATGTAACCATTACCACACTAACTTTAGAGCTAACAGCTCTGCTTGGAACCGTCTCGCTGTCACGTCCATAGAAATATACTATCTACTGGAACGCTGACTCTGTGTTGGGTCTGCGAGCCAGTTGCCTGGCACAGTTCCCCCACCACAGTCGGGGGCTCGGTCGGTTGAACCACCATAATAACCCTATGCAGGTGCCGCCGTTTTCATTGAAGTTTTACACTTATACATAATAGTTTTATCTTTTACTATAGTGGAGTTGTTTTAGTGGGACAAGGGCCTATTAAAGTTGCAACAATTTATAAAAATCCATGTATTTGAGTGTTAAAACCATGCGCACAATGTTATAAAAGATGTTCATCTCTTATGAGTATATGGTTCAATTTAGATCAATCCTATAATATTTTAAAAAGTAATATAAATAGAATTCATTAACATATATACATGTATTTACAATAAGTATTTCACAACAGAACTGATAAAACCAACCCTTAGGACAGCAATCTTAACCTACATATTTCGAAACAAAACAAGTTTGTTAAGCTTCTGGCGCATACCAAGTTTAGATTTATTTAACTGAACGATATTTTTTAATGAAATACGAAAATAATTTAAGAAAATAACAAAATTAAAAATATATCTAATTGCTCCTAATTATCTGATGTTGCATAAATATTAAAACAATTTCCACGCACACACGCAAGATGTTCAATAATTGTAATACGTTACGTCAAATATAATAAATCCATAATTAAAAATGATAAATTCATTTAAAATGTAAATATCAATGGGATATTATTAACTATATTATACGACCCTATTAGACTGTTCACAAAATTTATTGCGCTAGTTCTTCAGCTCACAAAGTAAAAAGACGGAAGATTTAGAAATGAACGTAAATAGTAGGCTACAATTATCAATTTGATGTGTTACTTTTACTGTACAAAATATACTTTAAAGGAGAATTTTTAGAGATTCTTTTTTTTTACTGATTCGCTCTAAGTAATCCTACTGGAAATCTTTCAATTTTTCTCCACCGTTTAGGTTGTAATGTCTGATGATGATATGAAAAATCAAATATTGTAGGGACGACTTTAAAAAAATGCTTTCAATGATTCCCCCTTCCTCAAATATGCTTTTTCAAAATGAGCACTGAATATAGTTCAATATTTGGAAGGGATGAAACCTTTCCTTTTCTATGTTATATATTTACTGCTTTGAGAATAAAGAAACGTAATAATTATGTAACGGACAAACTTTTCGAATAAATCGTTAGATTCGTTTAGTAAAATATCATCAATATATTCCACTACAACAATGTAATCATGGTTTAGGAACTTAAATAGTTACAAAACATATACTAAAATTTGTTTTTCTGTGTTTTGCACATGCTTAATTTTAAAAGATAGTGAATGTTCAACAGTTAAAACCAATTCTTTTGCATACTAGTTACTTATGAAATGATAAGCCAATATTCTTCATGAAAGAGTTATTGCATTTGTAGGCTACACCATAGAAATATAGTATCTAGGTAGTATATTTCTTTGGGTTACACACATGTTGACCATTTTAATTAACTATTAAAATTACGTTTGATAAAGTCAAAGAAAGGATATAACATCACTGTGCACAATATTAATTTCTGTGAATGACACACATGTCTGTTGATGCGGCGAGCAACGCAATGCGTTGGCCACTTTATGCAATACTCCCGACTAGAGTGAGGGGGAGACTTGGTACCCGGCTCGAGTTCGCCCGCAGATCCCCGCATTACTCAGCGTTCCAGTAGGTAGCATATTTCTATGGTCACGCCGTGGCAACGGCGCTAACACCTCCGTAAACTGTTCAAACAATTGTTAATTGTTGTTCCGTAAATTGTTCTCGTAAACTGCCAAAACGATTATGAAATGTGTGTGTTCAGAAGTAGGCGAATCAAGTTTGGTTTAGCAAAAAATATATATCAAAGTTACGTCAAACTGACTTCTCACACGATAACCACATAAACTATGTAGTAATTCGTCTTATCGTTAAAATACAAATAATGGCACATTCGTTACAACGAAAGATTGTGGCGGAACTGAGTGCGACATATTCATTGCAACGGAATTGTTTGGTGGAAACGCTTCACAGCTGTCGCGGAACCGTTACAACGGCTTCGGGGCTGGGACTGACACACCTAATGACGTACCATCAAGATTATTGTTAGAAACAACTGGTCACTTTTAGTATAACTGAAGCAGCGCTAGTTACTAGGAGGGTTTGAGCAAGACCCCTTAATTCTAGTAAGAAGAAAAAGACTTTTCAACAGAATTTGTGGTGTATTTTTTAATTCGATGATCTTTATCACTTTTAGATTCATTCCCTGAGCAGTGAGAAAATTCCCTGACTTTTCTCAGTCGCTCACTACCCTGATAGTGATCTTCAATGGATTATCAATTACCCCGACGCGCTTTATAATGAGAACAAAGAAACGACGGAAACGAGGGATCGATACGAGGGGCTCTCGTTCTGGTAAACAGTGAACGATCTGACGCGACACGACTATGGGTAGGAGTAATGATGTCGCGCGTCGCGACGAAATTCATTCCCAAAAGGAAAATGAATGCTTTGTTGCTTTGCTTGTATACATACTTACCACATTTGGATTCATTGGGTTACATGAACATATTCAACGCAAATCATTATACTAATGACAAACATACCCAACGAAAATGCAACTTAATCAGCTAATAATTTTTAATCAGTTGATCTTACAATAGTATACCTTGTTTTTATTAACTCGAAAAATAATTGATTCGCTTCTTAATAAAACACAATCGAATTTTTAGAAGAATGCAGTTTCCGAAGAAGAGGGGAAAAAGCGTGAGACAGGACGAATGTTGTATGTCTCTCTACAATTTATCCAAGCGACAGGGGGGAGTGTGTCGAAGAGGATTAAGTGGAATGAGGACAAGCGAGTACAGCGGAGTCGAGAACGGTCCCAACGACCGTGTGGGCGGTGCCGGGTCAGGTGAGGCTGCACCCGCACTCAGATCGATACGCCGCCCGTCTGCTGCCACCCGTTCGCTCGGTAGGGCGAGAGGCTGTGCGGTGGGTCGGTCGGTAGGCCTACCGGACGGTCGACCCGCTCCCGTTTCATGCCGTGCGTACGCATGAAGCCCGGTGGCACCGTTGTCGGGGGTGGGGCATCACGATGGCGTCTCCGCGTATGGCGACAGTGGAGGGGATGCATCGGCGGCGGGGACGTAGCAAAGTATTGCTCAGACAGGACTTTAACAGGGGGGCCAGTGTGACAAGTGGGAAACATTCACACGGACACAGGTTTTGAGTTAGCAATAAGCAAAAGGCAACCTCTGTAATGAAGTTATGGACAGAACAACTTATTAACGATAGCGGACTTCCAGAAGTAAATAAAGCAAAGTAAAGTACAGTAACATAAGTCTCGTCAATCTCAAACGTATTTATTGTTCGTAACGGGATTATAAAGGAGGGAACGTCGTCAATGACTCACACAACATAAGCTGTGAGTGAACATTCGCATACATTGTCACCAATACAACAATCAAATATTAATTAGTTGACCAATACGTATCTTCATCACAGTGCTTTGCCATTAGTTTATACTTATGTATAATTAAATCAACCAACAGTACACTAAGGAGGAATTAAAAAAAAAAAACTGAAATGAAATCTGAATGTAGTTTTTAGGTATTAGCGTACTTCTGCGAACTATTGTAATATACACAAAAGAAACTGTTTTAGCAAGACGAATCATCCCACTTTGATACAAATTTTCATCTACTACGTTGCATCAAGAGAATCTCACTATGAGAGTAATTTCGTCTCCTAGTATTGGGTGAGACGATTCCTCTCGCGAAGAAAATTTGTTTGTAAAAATTAAGGAGACGGCATGACTCATGTTTGAGAAAGATAATTGTGATTATTAGCCAGTTATTATCTTTTTGTGTGCAAAATTATAAACTTTTTCTCAAAAATGCAGTTACAAATTGCCTATGACCTCCTTGGGGAACATTAACTAAAGCAAGGGACCATCCCATCAATGCCAATAGTTAAAATTGTTGTTGAAATTAAACTTTCATCTATTTTAATGTGCGGAATTAAAATGTGCCGCACATTTCATGACGATCGCTATGAACTATAGCTAAAACGTTTGAGATAGAAAGTTGTATCGACTGTGATTAATACTTAAGTTACCAACCATTCGTCTTCTCGCATTTATCTTCATGGACACGATGTGCTCATCAATTTTAATCAATATTAAGGACAATAAGAAAATATTATTCTCTTGTAATCTAAAAAAATTGGACTTAAGGCTAGATTTCTTTACTATTTGTTGTAATTGGCCTACACTTCAACGGTGCTTTGCAATCTTGTTTAGAATGTCCGGCTGCCTGCACGATTATTATTTTAGTGTTCGTAAATAGGAATGTAGCTTGCTGTTGAAGCTTACCTACATGGGGTTAGATAGGAAGTGGGTGGTAGGTCTATTGTTAGTGGGGTTAGTAGGGTTTACCTACAATTGTCCCACCCGGAGCGGTTAGTAGAAATCGTTAGTAATAGTAAGAGTTAGTGATTGTATGAGTATGAGGAGGTGGATGGAAGCAGGAGGATTCGCTTTTCAGTAGTTACACCTCCATGAACTGGGACATTGAAGTGAAAAGCTACAAAATGTTTCTGGCCCCACCCGGAGTGACACGCTGACGAGCAATTATGCTACATCACCGGTGCTGTGCACGGTTATTCACTGAAAGTGAGACAGCGATCTGCCCGCAGTCGACTCTAACTAGCCAAAATGAAGTGAATTTTTTATTGGGGATCTACGGTTCGCTGACATCGAGGTCATTAGATCTCTAACATTTTTGTAAAGGTAGGGAAAATACTGTTACACACTAAGGAGAGCCAACATGACTCTCCTCGTGTGTGGGATTCGCCAAATGACTCGGCCATACCAACTGAAAACCCCCCTGAAATACCATACATCCAAATACTAACACAGGAAAAGACATAAGAGTTCCCTAAACCATCATTAAAAAACGAAAACAAAGCAGATGTAAATTTAAAGAAAAGGAAAAAGAAAGATTGATGTGCATCCAAAACCTCCTGAGAACTTGTGGAAGGAGTCCTGATTCATTTATGGATTAAGTTATGACATACAATAAAGATCAGATACTGCGTGAAAGGCCACATTCCCAAAGGAATCCAAAAAAGTATACCAAGCATAACGTTCAATCTGTTGGGTAGATTGTGTCTCCATCGGTTGGTACTATATTTGAGACACTCCAAAAGAAAGTGTTCCATGGTATGTGTTGCGATACAAGTCTCACAGATGAGGAGAGATTCACCGCGCATGACATGATTATGGTAAGATAGCAGTGGCCAATACGAAGACGTGTAAGGATTACTTCTACACGTCTGTTTGCACGGGATGAAGACGACTAGGTCTTAACGGAGTCTTTTACCTTCCTCCGCTTGAAGGCGCAATTCTCCCCTCGCCTTGCCAGGTCTTAAGAATAGACGATCTTATGGCAAGTTTTGTGTCTGACGTGGGAACGGTTGGAATATCAAGAAATGCGTTGCCCACTTCGCTGCCTCATCAACTTCTTTGTTTCCAATAATACTCACATGCCCAAGAACCAATTAAAGGATTATTTCAAAATTTTGGACTGCTAAATGGCTTATTAGATTTTGAATAGTCAGTGTCAGGATGTCACAAGTGTACAGTGAAGACACAGAGTAAAGACAACAGTAGTACAGTAAAGACAACAGTGTAGAGAACCACACGCCGTATTGAAGATGGCTGTATGCACTGCAGCGCCTCAAGGATTGCATATTTCTCCGCAGAAAAATGAATGGAGGCGAAAAGCATTGTATTGTTGTAATAGTAAATGGGAAATGTAGCGTGCTATTGAAGCTTATCTACATGGAGCGATAGGAGTTAGGAATTGGGTGATAGGTCATTGTTAGTAGGTGGGCCGGTTAGCTGGGTTTACCAACTTAGCCCACGTGGAGAGGTTAGTAGAAGTGGTTAGTAAGTAAAAGTGGTTAGTTATTGATACTTGGAGGAGCTGGATAGAGGAAGGAAGGTTGGTTTTTCAGTAGTCACAGCTATATGAACTGGAACATTAATATGAAAAGTTACAAATTTTCTGGCCCCTTGGAAATCGAACCCGGGATGACTTGGTGAGAAGCGACAACACTACCACCTGCGCCACCAGTGGGGTTTGGAGGCGAAAAGAACGGGTGGCACTATGGCAATGGAAAGCAGAACCCACGGAATCGTTCATGGATGAACGTATGATCGAAGTACATAGCTATCATTTCTCTGAAGTGCTGCTGGTACACAGCAGCTGTAGTGTCATGCATTGAAAGTTTAGATAGTCGAAAGTCTGTAGTTGGCTGAGTAAGGGGCTACTGTGGGGTGACAGAATGTGGGTATTTTACAGGAGGAGGTAGGGTGATGCCATTTTCCTCCAACAGGTGTTTAAAGCGGACACCCCCTGGGAGGGGTAACGAAGGTCTTGCAGTGTACGATGAACAAAATTTGGAAGAGTGGATGCCTGTGAGTGGGGTGATCTGAAACCCCCATCACTTTCACTCCGTAAGATCCAAGTAAAATATCGCGTCTTCTGCTGAGGGATGGTTCGCCAGCGTCTACAGGTAGGCAATCTATTGGACTGGTACGGAAGGAACCGGTTGTAATGCGAACTCCAGCATGATGGATGCTGTTACGGGACACGAGGGTAGACGGTGATGCGGTGTCATATACAATACTGCCATAATCTAATACAGGCAGAACAATACTTCCATACATGCAAAGAAGGCAAGTGCAGTCTGCAACTCATGATGATGCGCTTAGGCAGCGAAGGAGGTTCAGTGATGAGTTACAACGGGATTGGAGTTTAAGTATGTGACTGTGCCAAGTCAGTGTGCGGTCGAACGTGCGACCCAGAAGCTTCGCGTGAATTTTTTAATTTGACGCATTATAGTGAATCCAATTAAATGGTTTCATCGAGTTGATGTAAATTTCCGCGTCCTCGATAATGAGAAGAAACTGTCTTAATTCAACAAGAAATTTCCTCTCAGTGTAAGAAAATTAATCTTACACCGAGAAAAAATTGTGAGATGGACAGTGGTGTCAAGACTAATTTAGCAGTGCCGGAACGCTTAATTTCCCATACTTCTCAATAAAATGAGGTCCTTCGACCCAATCCCCGGAAAATGTTTAAAATTTATGTGCTAATTTGTGCATTTTAACACGTTCTGGAGTCGATTTTCGGCATTTCTGTAACCTAAAATAAGATTAATTTATACTTGGGACTATATTTGTTCTAACCTTATACTTTTTCTTTGAATTATGAATATTGATTGCAAGTTATATTTGATATGACTGTCGAAATAAAATTATAATCAGTGTCTATGTTTAAGTAATATTTGAATCCTTCAAACTCACACATTTTTGTGCTGGTACTTACGAGAAAACGTAGCGTACAATTCTCAATATTTTGCAGAACACATGTCAAAATCGAATTGTATTGTAATAAAAACAATTCACTCGTGCTCTCTAGATAAATTCAACTTGAAATTTGATTCTCAAATTCATTTTTATTTAAAGTCGCATAAAATAAAGTATTATATAGATATATAAATTTAAAAAACCATAAGCTAGTGCTGGAACGTAGTTCCGACACTATGACACCTCTGGAGATTAGATAAAAGGAAATTTTAGATAGGGAGACGATATTTTTTGCGAAGTAGCAAAAATTAATTTCTGGGAATCGAATAATAGAATTCTGTGTGTGATGATTGTTTAGGGCTATTTTTTAAATTCCTATCAAAGAAAAAGGCTTGTCTCGGAATAGTCAACGTCTAATAGAATTATGTCTTTTGACGTGTAAATTTGAATAGCAACAATTTTAATTTAAGGTCGTTCAGCAATTTAAAGTAATTTAATGTTACTCAAATTATTGTTAAGTCCAATTATCGTTTTTGTTGATATTTATATTAATTTACGTAATAGTTTTATGAACAATAATAAGTTCCTCACGTCACTTAACGATCCAATTTATAGAAAATTGTAATTTATAAAGGTAGTCATATAAAATGAGACCTCACTTGACTCTGTTTGTAAGTAGAGTGAGCTGACACGAAGATTATTTGACTACTGCTTCTTGCCTTGTGCTCTGCCTCCTACGGGTTCGTGGTCTTATTATACTAAGCCACCCGTCACCGTGTACTTTTTAGTTTGTTTCATTAAAATAATTTATATAACTTGCATATTGAATGTCACCAGTCGTAATAAATAATGACTACGGATTTAAAACCAAATGAATAAGTATTAATTTACACTCCAAAAATGAAAATTCTTTTCAAATCAAAAGAATTAAAGGAACGTTGCAGACATTTGATAATTTAATGTTAGTGTTAATTTAACTCACATTAAAATGTTATATTGTCATGACATTAGTAACATTTAAACGCTTACTTGCACCAAACGTTTACCGAACCGACCAATCTAACTAATTGTAGAAGTATGTTGATGTGCGTGTTCTTGTAGTAACACTCATCATGGAACGTCTAGTGCCGTGAGTAGCGACTGCTGTGTTGCAGAGGCATTCTTATGATAATGGCAGACAGCTTCCGAGTCTTAAACCGCGAACAAGACTCCGCAAAAAGTCAAATATCTCTTCAGAATGCCCGGAGAACTCTACGAAAAAATATTTCAAAAAGTAACAAGTTTTTTACTACATTTTTAAAGAAAATTCTGCTATATTTCGTATTTGGAATATAATTAATTTTCGAAAATAATTTCATTTCTCATTAGCGACATCGTATTTCATCCGTTAATTAAATAGCAAATATCACACAAAAATGACTGACAAGGAGAGTTTTAAATACTAGAGTTGATAAAAGCATATATTATTGTGTCCGTATACAAAATTTAAAACTCTTAAATATGAAATTCTCCAGCGACGACCTTAAATGATATCGTCTCGAAAATATGTGAATGATCATTATCTTCGCAGAATGAGCAAAGGTGGGAAATCTCAAAAAATTGACCACCTCCACGGTCCTTCAAAAGATGAGGGTCTTAGATTTTCGCGTTTTACACGATGAAACTACACCCTACCTTCTCAAAAAATTTCGTATTTTTCTCCCCCATTGTCCGGCCTACTAGGCAACTCCGCCATCACACGACGCGAGTTTGCCTTCGGGAGAATCGACATTGCACCGGGCAGGGGGAACACACCGCTTCCTCTTCCGCGCGTCCAATTCACCGACGCGGTTGCGGAGACGAAATCGATCCCTGGCCACAGACATCCCCAGAGACAGCGTCGACTCAGATGTAAGCGAGTAACCACACAGTCCAAGAGCCAACGACAATAGTTATTTCTTCAAAACCCTTTCGCATGCTAAATCATTCTCCTTGGTGGAAAAAGAAACGAAGTCCCCCAGTTTGATAGCTTTACGAAGGTGACATACACATAATAGCCAAGAGAAAATTATGGCAAGAGATGTCAACTCTGTAATGTCACTTTCTTCTTAATTCATTACAACAGTAAAGTTACTCTTATACACCATCAGGAGTTACCTCTTCCTGGGACGTGCGTGGAACATACAAGTAACCACAACCGAATAGAGGGCATTTGTAGTGACAGTATTCAACTTTCTTCGTTTATATGTTTTTGAAATCGGTTTAAAAATATCTATTTTAAAAGGTGTATAGAGCACTTGCATATGAAATTTTAAAAATTATTTTGTTTATACTCCCCTATTTCAGCTATTTTATTACCAAGAAGTGATTCTTCATTTAATAAAATATATTCAAGATTAAACTCGGCTGTCCATTCTTATGACTAGATTATGAAATCCGTAATATTATATGGGTCATTCCAGCCATAATCGACCTAAAATTTCAGACTCATTCTGATTTCGCTAATAATTATTCTGGGAACTTAGAATGTAGAATAAGGGGAATATGTTTTTTAAGCTTTTATTAAGCTGCTTTCGTTGGGCAACCCGTTTCCCCTACCTATCAAGCCACCACAACATTCACTCATTATCATTCACCGACATTCATTCATCATACGCCTTGGGAAGGGTATCCGGCACCCCTATAATTTCCCCTACCATGACAAAAAGAGGCATCATACTATCCTTCATCTCCGACCCCGACTAGACTAGGGAAAAGGAGTTAAGGTTCATTTATTTTATTAAGCTGCTTTCGTTTAAATTACTATTAAGTCGATTTTCCCTCAGTGTACAGAACACCAGCGCTGCGAGTTCGTGAACATTTCGATGAAATCCACTTGTAAATTAATCTACCAATAGTAGATATTTTG
Source organism: Laupala kohalensis (assembly GCA_002313205.1). Classification (NCBI taxonomy): domain Eukaryota; kingdom Metazoa; phylum Arthropoda; class Insecta; order Orthoptera; family Trigonidiidae; genus Laupala; species Laupala kohalensis. Next base: position 419,817 of record NNCF01126791.1, read on the forward strand.
TTTGATTGAAAAAGTAACCTATAGACACTTAAAATGGCAACATAGTCTAATGGCAACAAGATTCTTAGATTAGAGCAAAGACACATGCTTCATTGTCTGTCTTTTCTACAAAATTATCAATTTCGGTTCCCCTTCATACATAACAGACAATGTTAAGATACTAAATACTTCTCGACTTCAACAACAAAAATTATGCGGCATCCCGAAAGGTCGTACAAATTTCCTAAATAAATCCTTCACTGTAGCCACAGCAAGATCATGGAATAATCTTCATCCATATATTAGAAATAGTAATTCACTTAAAAAGTTCAAGAAGAATCTGAGGAATTTCTTTCTGTAGTAGTAGGTGTGCATTAAAACAAAATATAAATTAAGGTTAAGTCAATTTAGGAATCTGTTAAATGAAATCATTGATGATTTATGTCGAGTAAGCTACATTATTCTTTTAATATCAATTCTTTTAAAATTACTTTAAAATGTATATATTAGTTTGTATTTTTATTATATGTAATCTTGTCCTTCCTGTAGTTAAAAGTTTATTTCTTTGTTATGAAAGATCTTTTGTACAAATGTGGATTATATTAGAGCTTAATATAATAGCTTTTGGTAGTTGGTGGTAATATCAACACTGTTCTGTCATATTATAAAATGTTTTTAGTATTTATAATTTTCAAATTTTTGATTTATGCAATTTTAAATGTAAAAATTAGTGTATTGTTTCTTGTTTATTATTCTAACTAGTATGTATGTATGTACATATGTAGTATGCATGGATCTGACATGCAAAGCAGCGATTGAGGAAATGGCAACATCGGATCCGATGACTACCTAATACATGTATGTTTAAAAGTGGTTAGGCGGAAGAGCGGGCCAAATGACCCGAGCCTCGCCACGTAATAAAGATATTATTATTATTAAGTCATGACATAGCCTAGCTCGGGATGCTGTGAGTGCGGAACAGTTGCTGGTCCACAAAGCTTCCGGCCTTCGGACGATCGGTGGGCAGAGGGAGATGTTACTGGGGTGTCAAACAGAGGCAACTCCTACACAGTGACTGGTTCATTCTGCCCCGAGGTCCAACCGGGCGGTTGGACCTGATTATATATGATTTATATGATCCAACCTGATTATATATGATTTGACCCCCTACTTCATTATCCACGAACCTACTTCCTCTGACCATGCGACCTCATTCCTGTAGTTGCAAGGTGTCTTCACGACAATATTAATTTTAATACATACGAGTATATTTCACTTTTATTGCAGATCTACCAAAAGAAAGAGGACAAACAAGTTTAAAGGATTAAAAGGTGATCAATCTTTTCAATGGAAATTAAAGCATTGAAACTGAACACATCTTACATCTTTTCAGCAAAATTGTTTTCAAAATCAAAGTTTTTCTTTATTTTATTCCTTGGTTTTTAAGTCATGATTTAGCAAGGAAGTCACATAAGTGAAAATTACTATAACTTGAAAGTTGTGAATTTCCCACGCCAAAAGTTAGTGGAATTAGAGGTCATGAGTCCTACTTCAAGCCACCAAAATTTCGTTAAATTCTGAGATGGAGTATTTGAGAAATTTTTTCAAGAAAGAAGTATATTTTGGCGTTTTCGTTGAAATTTTAGACTTATGTTGCCAATTTAAGTATCTATAGGTTACTTTTTCAATCAAACAAAATGTCTACTATTGGTAGATTAAGTGGGTTTCAATTTACAAGGGTATTTCATCGAAATGTTCACAATTTTTTAACTCGCAGCGCTGGTGTTCTGTACGCCGAGGGAAAATCGACTTAATAGTAATTTAAACAAATGCAGCTTAATAAAAACTGAAAAAAAATTCCCTTATACAATATTCTAAGCCCCCAGAACAATTATTAGCAAAATCTGAATGGGTTGGGAAAATTTTAGGCCGATGGCCGGAATGACCCATACCTAGAAGTGGAAGCAGTAATGAAAGAATGTACATCAATAGTATGTTGTAATAATGTACACCAATAGTAAAAGTTCGATACGTTGGTGAGACCTGATAATTCATTTTCATTCAATGTTATGAACACAAAACGACTGAACATTATGGCGTAGTAATGAATAAAGAAGATTAATACAATTTTATATTAAAATTTGTATTTGTATTATTAAAATTTGTAAATTAATTAAATTTGTATTTGTAATATATAAAGATAGTGTCCTATGTGGACTTCCTCCTTTATATATTTTATACAACACTTTAGTTTGATTTCCATAATGAATTACACACTACCTTCAAACAACGACATTGAATAATCAGGCGATTGTTTTATGAGTGCTTTCTTCCGCAACTCTGAAACGGAAATAAATTAACGTGAATTGCGACATCTCGCGAATTCGTTCATGCTGATGAAATTCAGATATCTTGAATTTGAATTTTGAAACCAATTACAAATCAAATAGTACACCGTTAAAATGTATGATTACGATTCCTTTATGTCTAAAAAATAATTTTTCTAATCATACCCTTTTCAGCGATTGGTTGACTATGACAAAATAGATGTACACAAAAATTTACTCATTATAAAGGAAGATGAAGCACTGTATACTATTTGCTTAAATATTATTAAGATATATTTATTTGTTTAAACATTTATTAATAAAAATGAGACAATTTACATTACATTGAAATAACTTACGTATATTCTGATTCAAAATGACTATCTTCATGCTTTTTCACACAAAATTACTAAATTAAATCGTAACTAATACAATGAACCATCAAGAACATTTTCCATAATCAAACTTTGACCAGATATAAGTCGCAATAATGCTTAGGAAAACTAGCTTCATTGATAGAATTTTCATAGTAATAAGAGCTTACCTGAACATTGAGGAAAGCCGACACGTCACCGGGGAAGACAAAAGATAAAGTCAACCGTTGTTAAGTAAATAGAACGTGTCAGCAAGCAAGAGTAGAATATTTTATTTGCAGTGAAAATAGCGAATTCTATCGCGACCGAGGCAGACAACTTAGGTGATTCGCCCAATGGGACGCATATTGAATGGCACAGGTGTCGCCTTCACTACCTACGCCGAACGGCGAGACTAGCGACTGAAAACTGTTGCAAAAAAACGGGGGTTAGGAAGCGGATGAGGGTGAATTCAGCACGAGAGTGGGACAAGGCAAGGGTGGCAGAGGCGACAGACGCCCAGCCGTGCGGATAACGCGTCTGACCGGGGGAAGATCAAAGCCCACGGCGACACACGACGCAGGTGAGGCGTCCAAGTTTTGACCCCCCCCTTCCCTCCCCCAGTCGACTCACCGCGGAGAATCTCGCACATCGTGCATTGTCCAAAATTTTCATGTGCTTCCTCATATATCTTAATTGCAATCACTCCAATGCACTGGCCCCGTTTTTATCCACTTTCCTCACAGTAAAAAAAGTCTCTCGATCCCTATATAGCCATTCTCCATCGCCTTTTCATTCCACTCTTTTCAGGTTTTACTTCAACATACTGGTTCATAACCTTAGGCCCTTCAATCTTAAAAAGACCTCACTTATTCATTCTCTGGTAATGCGTGTTCGATTTCTCTATACATATCTGTGACAAATCGAAACCCACTTGCGTGTACTTAATCGAACGTTTTTTTATATTTTATTTCTAGATATGATTTTTTATTTCTTGAATTCGTATTGCTCATTTTACATTCTTCTTCAAAACATATTCACATAATCATACTTATAAAAGTGAATTCAAGTAAGTAATATCGAATAAATAGTAGTTTATGATTTTCAAGAATAGTTCTTCAGAATTGTTGCAAATGTAGAGCAAGGTATGGTAATTATTAATGAAACGAAAGAGCAAGAGACCACACTAATTTGATTACTTTTCGGTTGACGAGCAACTTCGCTCGCATAACTGTTGACTATTAAGCTTTCTGATGCGTCCGCTAGAGAACAGCAGTGATGGATAAGGTGACAAAAAAATTATATTGATTTACCGCACTAAGAAAACACAACGTATGTGATCATCCTAGGATTGGAAACCAGAACCGAAGGAAAGAATTTGGAGAACCTTTCACTGGATGTGATTTCTCACCACTGGATGTGACATCCCAATCTTATAACCCGGATGCTATAATGTTGGGGTGTCACATCTAAAGATTTAGAGAATTCCTTCCCTTCCTCTGAATTTGGATCTCACATCCAAACCTTTTCTCTGATTGACAGCAAATCAAATTATGTGCGGTTTGACAATCCACTGAACAAATAAATTACGTGACAAGCATGAAGAATAATTAAACCGACGCTATTGTGTACATTCTAGCACACGTTCCCTAAAAAGAGCATTCTGAGAGCATGCACTTCGTTTGTTACGCGTTCCGCGTAAATTTTTCTTACGGCTATTTTCAATTATTCGTGGTGTATGTGCTACGCACAAAACTCGAATTCGACGAAAAAAAACGACCGAAACTAGTTTTGGCAGATACGTTTCTGCCAGAACCAGTTTTGAGCGTTTTGAAGACGACCAATACTAGTTTTGGACGTTCACGTTTTGCCAAAACTAGTTTTGAGCGTCTCAAAAATGCAAAATACTAATTCTGACAAAAGAGAATCGTCCAGAACTAGTTTTGACCTCTCAACAAAAATGAAACTTTTTATACTCGAAGTCAATTTTTTATTTAGTATTTGGTACTGATGACATGTTATTTTCGCATACGAGGGATAAGGAAAAATGGTAACGATTTGAGTGTTTTTATGTTCGGATTGGTAGAAAAGTTTTCATCCAGAGTATATTACCAGCTTATTTAACTTGCTCCGTTCGCATATGTGTGTAGTTAGTATGCCAATATGGTACCATTTTACGGAAATCTACCCCTAATCGAGCGAGGAGAATAGTGAGGTATTCACTCATACGCATTGTTCATTATAAAAATAATTTTAAGTAAATTTTTTGTAAATGTAATTTAAAGGTTTTCTTCATAACTATTTTAATGTGTTAATTTAATTCGTTAATTTACTGAATACTATGTAAAAAATTTACAAAAACAATAACTGTCATATTTGTTTATTAACTTTTATTATTATTATATTGAGGGACTGAGCACGGCACACACTTAGTCAATATAAAAATATTTTCAAGTACATTTTTATTGAATGAGTACTTATTTATACATAATGTTTTCATTATTCAGTCTTCCCTAAACAGATAAAAATTATAAGTGCAGGGACACAACAAGCAAATAATAGACTTCCAAGTACAGATGAAACAGGAATAATCCGCGCAGGAATTACAACGCTTGCCGCTCTTCCGTGTGACATCGTCGCATTCCTCGCTGTCAGCAATAGGATATTGTATGACCCCATGAGCCAACTCTCAGTCCGAAACATTTAGATTTTCAAAGGTCGAGTTGGCAGCATTTGCTTGAAAGACCGGCCGAACGCTTTGAAATGGATAGCTGCCGCCCACCCATGGCATTGAAAATTGTTTGGAGATTTCATCAACCGCCTCCCCCAATTCTGGAAATTGCTATATTTGGAAATGGGGAATTTGCTGTATTCGGTGTTGAAGGAAATATTACCTTGCGAACGGGAAAAGTACAATGCAGCGTTCGTTGTAAGATCGTCAAAACTCCCAAGTGCAAAGTGAGAACGGGTTCACAAAAATAATTTTGCAAAACGAATTTTCACAAGATTGTCACTTATATCATTCGATTCCTGATATTCAAAAACTTTATATATCAAACTTTATACATCGGCAAAATCTTATAAGATTACGAGATGGCCGATTTAAACTCTCAATTATTGCTCTGTAATAAGAGTACGATTTTTAAAAAATTAAAATTTCGTACGAATATGACCAAGACGTCATGGTTGCCTACCGTGGAAATAAAATTCAACTATTGTACATAGTATTGTTGTAATAAAATATTAATTGTGAAAGACTTTTTTAAAAATAATATGACAAAGTAGACTGCTAGTGCATTTTGCAATATTCGTCTATGAAGTTTTGTAAAACGAGAAAGTTGTTGTGAAATATTTGAATTTTTGATATAAAACTTTTCGGTTAAAGACGATTCTGGGGGGGGGCTGTCTCTTNGAGACGCCTTTCCAGATGACTCCAGACCTTTCCTCGGTATCTCTCGGACCCTTATAATCCTTTGAGAAGTCTCAGGTATATGCCCCCAACGAAATCGTTTAAGGGACACTTTCCTACAATTCATTTACAGACTACATTAATACGCTACTATTTGAAGTAAATAAATTACTAATACACAAATATTTGCAATAGTATGAAACATTTTACACCAAAATATTGTTTTTTATATAAAACTTATCTATTACTTTACATTATTTATAAAGGATAAAATTAATTTACTGCATTTATAAAATCTGTAAATAATTCATTAGATCTATGTAAACTTCTCCAAATGTACTCAATCAAATACGTTTTATAGTTGGTTGTGCCAATTCTTCGTCTCAAATCTCTTTTGAAATTAGACCACGTTGCTTCAATGTTTTGAGTGTGAATGAAGCGATGAGCAGGATGTACAAAATTCTGTGAATTGTTCACCGTCAAATGACTGTATCCAGCAGCTTCCAATATCTGAGAGTTGTAACCTTTCCAATCATCTGTTAATATTGTCGAACCGGGCTCGACGTTATCCAAAATAACATTTGTTAGATTTCTTTCGTTTCATTGTGGCATAATTTGTAAAAAACTTTTTATGGAGTTCCTGTCAGTCCCACCAAAATCCCACCTTGTTTTCGAGATTCGTCCTCTATTATATTTCCATCTTCCGAATGCACTTGCATCGTTTCTATTGTTCAGTGTTCTCCTCTCCAATTTTGAACTGGTTTCTATCAACAAGCTGTCAGCCGTTCGCGGAATTCGCCTAGCAACTTCTGAACTGTAGTGTTGCACAACCCCGATTCCCTCATAAGCAAATTTTTGGGATATTTCAAAATCCAACCTACCAAAAGTAATATGATTTTCTGGATTAGACATTTTTATTCGAAAAAATGTGACATTTCGAACAGAATCCTTTTTTCGGCAGTTCCTGTTATTATATCTTAAAATTGGATCCTTTGCTCTATCTGTAACGAAATTCATAAGATTCTACATACTTATAATTTACGTCTATATATGTACAATCTTTTCAATATTATGTACGACCGTTCATAGGCCATTTCTTTATTTTTTGTAATGGTTTAATTACAACGTTTCGACTCTTCATTCAGTCGTCAGATATTCTCTAAACAAATGTACTCTACTTAGTTCCATGATGTAGTCTTTTACAATCAGTTAAAATCAACGTTAAACAATAAATAAGCATGACCACCGTAAACAATCCTGAACATAAATTTTCAGTGTCCGATCTTACTTTTAAACAGTGGATTGCCTTTGTAGAGAAACGTTGTAGAAAAACATTAAAGGAAATACAAACTAATGATTTGTGAATGGTCGAAAACAATATTGGACAAAAATGATGGGGTCCGCACTTTTCAACTCACGCACAATTCAACTTATCTACCTGGGCGGTGGAGGATCAAGCTGTGATGTGGCGGTATTCCCCAGGGTTGCCGTTTTCCTTGTCCTTAAGGATTAGGCCTACGCGGGTCTACCTGTGCCCGTCGGTGGGGGACGGTGGGTAGCTATTTCTCCGAGTTGGCTTTGACACAAAAATTAAATACTCACAAAAATCTTGTTTTAGAATAATTGGAATCTGCGCCAAAAACGATAAAAAATTACTGGTATCAAATGCTCATTTGACTATTATTCCAATAATTAGGTGACGAAAAGAAGCATGACAAAAAAGATTTTTCCCTTTCAATATTATTTTTAGTTTTTTGCCTATAACTTTAAAACAACGCATTTTTATAACAAAATATTCTGGAACAGAAAAAATGTACATTAAATTTCTAACAAATTACATTCTGTACCGTTTTGTCACCAGACGACCGAAAATGCTAAAGAGCGTGATTAAATTGATAAAAATTCTACAATGAATCTAATTGAATTATAACTTGAGAACTATAAACTTTCAGAGAAAATGTCTTCATACGAAAATGAAATACATTAAATGTCTTATAAAACGCGTTATGCTGGATTTTTTCTTCTGTCAATTGTTTATCCCCTTCTGTGTGTGGAAGTTTTGTGCACATCTATATCGAAGAGTCGATACGTTTTATTTAATTGCAGCAATAGGGTAGTTCTGATTTTTTGATATGATGAACCGAAATTTTCGACCTCGACCGAAGTACCAGAAAAAAATCAACAATTCTCAGTTTGCATAGACTAACTTTGAAGCAATGGGTTTTAGAAATAAAATGCTATGTCATTTTTTTCAATTCTGTGAATTTACTAGAGTTTAAGACCATAACTCGAACCGTATTTGGACCACAGACGCCATGTAAGGAAAAAAGTACACGTTGACTCTACTACATAGATGTGTACTTAAGTTAAACGCGCACAAGCGGATAAACAGATCATCAGAAAAAAATACGCTGAAAATACATTTTGTTGGACGTTCAATAAATTTCATTTTCGTATAAGGACGTTTCCTCTAAAAGTAAGTAGTCAAGTTATAAACAAAATACGGGAAAAATAAGTTTTTTGATCCATTCTACAATCGCGCTCTTACGTTACTACTTATATGTTCGTCAGACGACAAAATGACATAGAACATAAGTTGTTGGAAATTTAGTATTACATTATTTAGGTACAGTGGTGTTTCGTTCTAAAAATTTGTTATCAAGTTATAAGCGGAAAACTGAAGAAAGAGCATTTTAGAAAACCTTAGTAATTTATTTTTGTTTGAGTTTATTGTTGAAATCTGAGCCTGCAGCTTCGTTCTTTCCCCTCCTTTCTTGTTTTCCTGGTAATTTTTTAAATTAATTTTTTTTTAAATTAAAAATTATCGAGCTGCTGCTAAAAAGAATAAGTTTTATTTGGACATGAATTCTTTATAATATTAGAGAAGCATCTGATATATTTTATACAAAATAGCTGACAACAATAAAATATAACACATACTAGGTATTTTCTCTCTAAGAAACATACAGTGACTGAATTTGGAAACTTAAATCTATTAAGAGAATTGCTTGAGAATTCTAGAATTCAAAGTTTTTAAACATCAGTGGTGTAGAATTTTTTAATACAATTTGTTCTTACATATTATTCTTATATTATATATATTTTGTTCTTATATTTCTTAATTTTGTTTACTCTAGTACGATACACAAAATCATTGTTTTCCTTTCAATCATGTCTCATGAAAGCATCAAGAAAGTTATAATTGGAATTCTACGCACATTGTTCTCGGAATCAGAGGTTGCTAAAGTTGATATATTCGTTAAAATGACGCGACCGTTTATTTTTCACGATTACAATACTTTTTATATACTATGTTAACAGAAGCTTAAAACTCAGTAATGTCATAAATACGTCGTGTTTGAGTTCATTTTTATTGGAATTGTGTAGAATTCAAAAAATGTAAGATAATGGGAATAAAAATTAAAATGTTTAATTAATAGCTCTTTAAACTCAGCAGTAAGTGACTCAAGAAATCCATTAGCGGCAAGTCGAAGGGTTGGCAGTAGGGTGCGCGGTGGGCGGCAAGCCATTAGAGTAGGTAGAATATGTCAAGTTTGATGGAACCCAAAATTTTTAATCCCTTGCCCGACTCTATGACCATCAGGAACTGTCGAGTTTATGAACTCCGAATTTGAGGACGTCTTTTGACTTTAGATTTTCGTAATTTCTACACATCGCCGTCGTGACTTATCGATTGACTTGCTCATTCATCGACACAGAGAATAAGTAATAGAACCATGAAGTTCTTGACGGGTTGTTGCTCTTGTATAGCAGAATATAAGTAAAAAACAAATTTTTCGAAATTTCCAAAAGGCGGGGGTTGTTATGGAATTTATATTTTCAACTGATGGTGGACGAATGTCTTCTGGTTTGGTTTTTCTTGGCACCATTTTATGTTGCAGAAAATGATATATGGAATATCCAAAGCCAGAAATAAGTTAATAGTTAGAACATTTTCAGGTTTACAATTTTTTGGAATCAAGGAATGAGGATTTCTTACTAAAGAAAAATCAAAACATTATAAACTATATTTTTATTGGATAATTAGCAAAATACCGTGCATATTTGTAAATATATTTTCGTAGATTAACTGTTACTACGGTGAAGGAAATATAAATATGGTGTTGCACGTCTAGTGAAATAACTCTTATATTTCTTTAGAAGGGCCATACGTTAACGGCGACGGTAGTCTGTCAACTTTTTCCTTGTCCAACCCTGCGGACTTACGGCCACATCACCACAGCTTGACCCTCCGCCGCGCAGGTATGTAAGTTGAAAAGTGCGCGAGTTGAATAGTGCGTGAGTTGAAAAGTTGGCAACTCAAAATGATCTAGAGTTTTAAACCAAACTACATTATTCAAGATTAGCTGTAACCGACGTTACACGGGAGGTTTTGTTGTTATGTTACTGCCTTCTTCATAATTATTACACACAAAAATATCACAAAACAAGAATATCTCAAATATTTCGGAAGATAGCTTGAAAAAAGTAAAAAAGAAAGAGAAAGTCACTTCACATCCAAATACTCGAAATGTTGAAAATCATATCTTAACGAACCTCGAAATTCCTAATTTTCCAGTGAAACGTATTTAAGATTTCAGATAAAAATACTTGTAAATTTATTAATCAATAATTTCGTACTAAATGTATCTTAAATACAAGACAGTTTATTGACACGAACGAATTAAGGCAGTTCCTTAACAAGAAAAATGAATGTAAAAATGAATGGTATATAACTTACCATTAGATTGTACTGTTTGAGTTTTTCTACACATAATAATTGTGTTGAAATTTGTCCCTTAAACTATTTCGATGGGGGCATATACCAGAGACTCCTCAAAGGGTTATAAGGGTCCGAGAGATACGTTCCGAGGGTTGTCTGGAGAGGCCTTCCTATTGTTCTCAGAGCAGGTACGTTTGCCCCCGTCAGAATAGCTTTTAGCCAACTTTTCATTACGAAGTGAATGGTTCGACCAGGAACAGGTGATGAACAAACGGCGCGGCACGCTGCATCCCCAGATGACGTCACAGATTGACCTTTTCCTGAGAACCCTTCCTTTATATTTTCATTTATATTCATGAGTACTGTCATCCATATTAATAGATAAATGCGAAGTGAAGAAGTGTTTCTGTACGCTAACTGATCACGACTAAACCACTGTATAGATCGTGATGAAATTTGGCAATAAGTTTAGATGTTCAGCATGAACATAGGCTAACTTATATTTTCTTAAATGTGTGAAAAGAAGACAGAAAATAATTTTGCTGATGTATGTCTATGAGAGAGGAGAGGTATATTCGCTTACACCGCCTAAACGGTTCAAGACAGATGATAACTATCATTGTTCACAAAGAATTCCGCAAGTTATGCAAATTAATGTCTACAAACGAGCTGTATTAACGTTTGGATACAATTAGATAAGCACATACAAACATTTTTCAGCTGGATAAAGGGTATTTTGATCCAAACATATGAAAATATATTAAAAAGTCTTAGGAATGTGTACGAGTCAAGTTGAAAATGTGTCAAAACCAATATAACGTGTTTTGCGTACTCCTCCAACCATTCTGCAAAGTAATTTGACTTGTAAACCGAAAAAATAAAAGATATCTCACATGTTCGAACATTCAATATTGTATATCAAACGCATCATCTAATTCATAATCCACATTATTTTTCGAAATTTCAATATCCACACAAACTTTAAAATAAAACACGATATTTATTTATATTCTACTTTTTTTCTCCTTTTACTCTCACGGGATAGGCAACGCTACTGGGTTACTGTTAAAAAACTGATAACTTGAAATTAAATTCTACTATGCTGTAAATTGTAAAAGAAATATTACAAACTCTTGATATATGATAACGCTAAGTCAACAGTTTAAAAAATTATCCTTAGTACGGTATATCATTTTTGCCATTGAAGTATGAGAGGAGAAAAAGATGTCTGTATTTCAGAAATAAAACATGGAGATTTATGTTGGAATGACTACCTACTTAATTGTAAACAAGATTACCATAAAGAGAAACAAATTTTTATGCGAGTATGAGTTCCAGGCATGTCCATAAAACCAAGTTTTGTTCATATCCTTAAGCTGGTATTACACGGTCATATTTCTATGTCCGTGTTTTCTATGTCTATCATAAAAAAATGAACAAAGATAAGACAGAATCTACCAACGGGAACGTATGTCATAGGTATATGATTACAACTTAACTATTATCAGAGATTATGCATAAAACGGACGTATGTTTCATCTATGATCATTGATAGTAAGCACATGAAATATCACCGTGTGATAACTGCCTCAGTATCTAAGCATACCACTTGTTAAGCCATGCTGAAAAAGATTTGCGCTGCAATACGTGGTACTTATGAATTAAATATAATTTATTTTAATATGTTTCTTACGACAGCAGAAGCATACCGCTGCATTTCGTGTATCAATACCTAAATGAAAACGTTACAATGGATGAACGTCCGAGAACAATGGATGATGTAAACGTGATTCATACAATTATCGATTATTCATAAAAATTAATCTAAAAAACAATAGGTAAAGTTTAGAAAAATTTTCCCCACATTGTCTTAGCTTTTGAATCCCTAAACACAATTTTCATTATTTCATTATTTTAGATAAATTCAAGAATTGAAAACACTTCGCGAGAAAAAACAGAATGACGAGCGACAGAGAAAATCGACAAATTCAGGTAATTTTATGTTTCTGGATAAGTCAGACAATTCGTTTTTTTTCTTTGTGGGGTTTTAGGACACGTCAACCTCAAGGTCATTAGAGCACTTGCAGGTGGGAAAAATGCAGATTCGCACCATAGGGAAGTGCCGTAGTGACTCTTCCCCATGTTTGGGACTCGCCGAATATCTCGACCATACCCACTAAAAAACCCTCCTGAATTCAACAAATATCTAAATACAAAGAGAAAAGAAAAGGAAACAGTTGCCGAACACATTATATCATAAAAAGGAAAAAAATTACAATTGTAATTTTCAAATTATGGAAAAGAAGACGGAAGAAGAAAGAAGGATACAAATTTCAACCCTCCCGAGAACCTGTGGGAGGAGCCCCGATCTACTCATAAAATTCAATAGTTTATTAATATCAACCGTTTCATTTCAGAAATTTTTTGATAAATCTCCAGCCAGACCAATTTAACTCCGTATTTTCTGCAATCAGTTAGTAGGTGACGCACTGTCAGAGAAGAGCTACACTCCTCACAAACGGGTTCATCAACAAGTAATAAGGGATACCGATAAATGAGAGGACAATGTCTTATGCGCAGGCGGGTTAGCAATACCTAGTCGCGCCTGGCTGACCTACAGAAACTGCTCCATGAATTAACAGAGGATTTGATAAGTCGGAGCTTATTTCCTTCAACAGCCAACCACTCATTGTTCCATTCACTCAGAATCCTTGTCTTGATGGAACTTAGATCCTTTTTTTTTTTTTGGAATCTTAAAGAAATCCACGTGATTCTTGAGGCATGCTTCTTTTGCGGAAACGTCTGCTTCCTAATTTCCCCTTATTCCCACGTGCCCAGGAATCCAGCAACACATTATGTTCTTTCCGTCACTGTACACAAAGAAAAGCACATCCAGGATATTTTGCATCAGCTTATCAGCTGGATACATAGTCTGAATTGCTTGAATGGCACTTAGAGAATCTGAGCAAATCAGGAAATTTGATCCGCGGGAGCACTTTGTTGGGTGCAGTGCTCAATAAGGTGTAGCACTCAGCAGTGTCAAGACGGTAGACAGGTTGCCAAGACGGTAGCCACAGGCCTTACGGAGGAACACCATGGAGCGGCCGACACCATCAGTCCGCTACGACACGTCAGTGAACACACATCCGGTGTTTGCCGAGGACTAGGTGGAAGTATACCCTTAACATGATGTGTTCTTGTCATGATGCAGAAAATCGAAACTAGACCTCGGCTTGCGCAAAACTCAACGAGGAGTCTTACTAAAACCTTGATTTAATACATCAGGTGTACGAATAATCAAGTTGTCCAATATTTCTTTGGAGCGATTTCCAACGTGTTTGGTTGCTCTCAGTCTGTTGTTGTAGAAACGAATGGAAGAAGGGTGAAATACTGCGTTGTGTACCACATTGTCGGGTAAAGTACGCTCATGGGTATAGTGCCGTAACGTGAGTAGTTGTCTCCAGAGGGAATGAGATTGTTCGCCTTTCTCGGCATACAAACTGGGAATGAGACTTTGTCTCCAACTGTAAAGAACACAGCGTGTTTTCTCAGCAGAAAAACGAAAGTCAGTCGTCTTGGACCAGTAGTACAATCTATTGAGGACGAGTTGGATTTGTCACTCCACACCTGTGACACTACCATGAGCAAAAGATGACAAGGCCGTCGACAAAAAGAGTGCTGGACAGGATTCTTTACAGCGGATGTTATGCTGTTAATAGCCACTGCAAATAAGATCAGACTCAGGACTGAGCCCTGAGGAACACCGTTCTCTTGAAAAATATCCGGAATTTTCCAATTGTGCGGAAGGAACGTTATTCCAAAAAAGACTAACATCAGAGGAAGATGACCTTTAAAACCCCATGCATTGAATTGTTTTAAAATGCCATGACGCCAAGTAGTATCATAAGACATCACGATGGCAAAGAATATTCCGAAGACATGTCTTCGGACGAAAGCATCTTGAATTGCTGTTTCGAGGAGAAGTTGTCCAGTGTTGAATGGAACTTCCTGAAAGTACAGAGAACGACTCAGAAGGTTATGCCTTTCAAGATACCAGACGAGATGCCTTGGCAGGTTGATAATTATCTCCAGTTTTACCAACGCTATACGTCAAGGCAATGCCTCGATAACAACTGATGGCTGTCTTGTCCTTCCCTGGATTTAATAGAGGAATTAGTGTAGCTTCCTTCCACGAATTAGGGAATACTCCCTCGGACCGTGAAACATTAAAGACATCCAGAAGGTATTCTTTCGATTCTAGACTGATTTGTCTGAGTATTTCATAATGAATTGAATCAGGGCCAGGGGAAGTGTTGTGAGTTTTGGCTAGAGCTGACTCAAGTTCCCACATTGAAAAGGCAGATTTTTTTATGTGGGACTATACGGCTCATGTCATCAAAGGTCATTGGAGCCCTAAAATTTTGTACAGGTAGGGAAAATGTAATTACGCACTAAGGAGAGCCAAAGTGACTCTCCCCGCGTGTGGGGATCGCCGAATGACTCGACCATACCCACTAAAAACCCTCCTGAGTTACAATAGATCCAAAGATATATCAAAATAGAAAAAAACATGAAAGCATTCTAAAAATCAAAATAAAGAAAAAATAAATTTCGAGAAAAAATAAATAAAATTAAATTTAAACAAATTCAAATCCTAACCCTCCCGAGAAATTGTGGAAGGAGCCCCGTTTCGTTTATGGATTTGAGTAAAAACATACAAAGAGATCAGATACTGTTCCAGAGGCCGATTTCCTGAAGGAATCTAAAAACGCACATTAAAATCGGTTCATTTTGTCCCAACATAACATTCAAAGTGTTCCGTAGATTGTGTCGCCGTCGGCTGGTACTAAATTTGAGACACTCCAGAAAAAAGTGTTCCACGGTAAGAGTTTTGTTACAAGTTTCACAGACGGGGGGAGGTTCACCGCGTAAGAGATGACCATGGGTAAGATAGCAATGGTCAATACGAAGGCGTGTAAGGATTACTTCTTCACGTCTGTTCGCACGGGATGATGACACCCAGGTCTTAATGGAATCTATTACCTTTCTCAGCTTGAAGGTGCGAGTTTCCCATTCGGCTTCCCATGTCCCAAGAAGAGACGATCTTATTGCAACCTTTGAATCTGACGTAGGAACAGATAAGAGGTCAAGGACTGTCCTCTGCGTTCCCCACTTCGCTGTCTCATCAGCTTCTTCATTACCCATAATACCAACGTGCCCAGGAACCCAACAAAGGACTATTTCAAAATTTTTAGACACTAGATGGCTTATTAGATTCTGAATTGTCAGCGTAAGGGTGTCAGAAGTGTACAGTGAAGACAATGACCACAGAGCACTAATGGAGTCACTACAGAGAACCACACACCCTATTGAAGATAGCTGAATGAACTTCAGCGCCTCAAGGATTGCAAATTTCTCAGCAGTGTACACGCTGCAAAAGGAATGGAGGCGAAAAGAACGGGTGGCCCTATCGCAGTGGAAAGCAGCACCAACAGAATTATTAATTGCTGAGCCATCAGTGTATATGAACATATGATCCAAATAGAAGTTTCTTAGTTCTCCAAAGTGCTGTTGAAACACAACAGCTGGAGTGTCTTGCTTTGAAAGGTGAGATAGCCGAAAGTCAATGGTTGGTTGCATGCAAGACCAAGATGGTGTGAGAGAATGTATTTCAGTGGGGGAGGTAGTGTGATAACATTTTCCTCTAGCAGTTTTTTGAAACGAACACCCACTGGGCGGGGTAACGGTCTTGCAGCGTAAGATGAAATAAATTTCGGGGAATGTAGGTGTTGACGAGTGTGGTGACTTGAAATCCACATCAGTTTCACTCCGTAAGATCAAAATAGAATGTCACGTCTCTTGTTAAGAGATGGTTCGCCAGCGTCTACTAATAAGCATTCTATTCGGCTAGTGCGGAAAACACCAGTTGCAATGCGGACTCCTGCATGATGGATACTGTTAAGGGTTCTGAGTGTCGAGGGTGACGCGGAGGTGTATACAATACTGCCATAATCTAATACAGACCGAACGAGACTTCTATACAGACGAAGAAGGCAAGTGCGGTCTGCGCCCCATGATGATGCGCTTAAGCAGCGAAGGAGATTGAGGGAAGAATTACACCGGGATTGTAGATTTCGGATGTGATTGCGCCAAGTTAGTGTGCGGTCGAATGTGAGACCCAGGAATTTTGCGGAGTCAACGAAGGGCACACGTTCGCCCCCAAGAAAAAGATATGGATCATTATGGAGATGGTATATCCTACAGAAATGCATACAGCATGACTTGGATATAGAAAACCTAAAGCCGGTAGACATGCTCCACTCGTGTAAACGGTTTAATACTAATTGCAGTTGCCTCTCGACGACAGAGATGCTGCTAGACGAACAATAGATGGCGAAGTCGTCAACAAACAGAGACGCATGTACCGGTTCTCGAACCACTGACGCAATGCTATTTATGGCTATGGCAAAGAGAGTGACGCTCAAGATTGAACCCTGTGGGACACCATTTTCCAAAGGGTGACTCGATGACAAATAAGTACCAAGGCGAACGCGGAAAGAGCGTTGTGATAGGAAGCTCTCCAGGAACATAGGAAGACAACCACGGAATCCCCACGTATGCAATGTGCGTAAGATTCCGTATCTCCAGGTTTTATCATAAGCCTTGTCCAAGTCAAAAAAGATAGCCACGAGATGTTCCCTTAATACAAAAGCTGATGAGATGGTAGATTACAACGCAACAAGGTGGTCTAGCGTTGACAGCTGTTTTCTGAAACCACATTGGATAGTGGACACAAGGTTTCGCGATTCCAGAGACCAAACAAGGCGACGATTTGTCATTATTTCTAACAATTTGCAAACGCAGCTTGTCAGAGAAATCGGTCGAAAGTGTGACGGGTTCGAACGATCTTTTCCCTCCTTCGGAAGTGGAATAATTATAGCCTCACGCCATTGAGCAAGGACGGTATGCTCATTCCAAATACAGTTATATAACTTCAGAAGGAATTTTATGCCTACTTCTGGAAGATGTTTTAGCACCGCTTTATGTATTTGATCAGGACCAGGGGACGTATATTTCGAAGCCGCAAGGGCAGAGATCAGCTCCGTCATTGAGAAAGGAATGTTATATTCCTCGTCTCTGCAACTGGAAAAAAAGCAACACTTTTCCGCGCGAGCTTTCTGTTGAAGAAACGTGGGAGAAAATCTAAAGGAGTCAGAGACTCTTTCGTAGTGCGATGCAAGTTCCTCAGCGATGACTCCGGGTGAAGTTTCGAGCTGTCCATTTACATTGAGACCAGGGATGGAATAAGAGGACCATGTACTTTGAATCTTCCGAACTTTCTGCCGTACGACTGATGATGAAGTACGGCTTGTAAGAGATGAAATGTAAGCCTTCCAGGAGGACGACTTACTTTTTCGAAGAGTTCGTTTTGCTCTGGCTTTGCATATTTTAAACTCAAATAGATTATCAACAGTGGGATACTTATTAAGTCGAGCTAAAGCTTTCTTTCTAGCGCTGACCCCCTGTGCGCAATCCAAATTCCACCATGGAACTGGGCAATGTCTTGGATTACGTCACGATTTTGGGATGGCAACGTCAGCGGCTTTTAAAACCGCGTGGATGAAATGGGATGCCATAGCATCCACATTGGCGAAAGGCTCATCGCAAAGATTGATGTTGCGTTTAAACACATCCCAGTCTGCTTTTTTCAAAATCCACTGAGAGGGGCGTGAAACCTAAGGGCAGAAGACGTTAAAATGTATAAGAATCGGGTAGTGGTCACTCCCATACAGATCATCAAGAACTGTCCAGTCTAAGAGCGGGGAAAGAGAGGAACTACAGATGGCTAAATCCAGCACCGAGAACGTCCGGGAAGCTGTACAGAAATGGGTGGAGTGGCCCGTGTTAAGGAGCACTATATCCCGGCTGTCTAACAGTTTTGCAATAATATCGCCCTTTGGGCAGTTGTGTAAAGAACCCCACATGGAGTTATGGGCATTGAAATCCCCGACGATAAGAAATGGGGAAGGCAACTGGTCCATCAGACCGACAAGATCTTTCTTCGTGAATGACTGGCCGGGGGAGATATAAATATTACAAATCGTAAATGTAAGGGATGGTAGGCTCACCCTCATACATACGGTCTGAAAGACGCTTGATATAGTGACTTCTTTGGCATAGACTGAAGCGTCTACGAGCACAGCGACTCCGCCGTGTGCCCGCAGGCCGTCTTCTAAGTCTGCCCTATAACAAGTATAGCCACGAAGGTGAAAAAAGTGTTTTGGCAAGAGATGGGTTTCTTGTATACATACGATTGGAGGGGAATGACGAGACAGTAAGAGCTTTAGGTCATCTGAACGGACATGAATGCCGTTCAGATTCCAGGAAAGAATAGCCATGGTATGAAGTTTATCTGCTCTTCCTGCGATGTTTGGATTTTGACTGTTTATGACTTTTAAGTCAGACCCCGTTGTGGTCTCGTCTGGATAGTCGCCATAGCAAGTCCGCTATTTCTGTTCCTTGAGCGACTAGAGGAAGCACATCCGACACGAGAGTCTGACTTCAAAGCTTCGGTTCTTCGGGGTTGAGGGGAGCGAGTTCTTCGCCGAGGACGACTCCGAGATTGTACTCGGGGAGATTGCTTCTTCTTTGGTGTCACTTTCAGGGTGTTAGTTGATGTTGAAGTTGAAACAGATACTGAGTTTTTATTGGGTGGTGCCTTATATTTTGTGGGTATGAGGATTTTGCACCCCAGAAATTCGTCTTTTAAGGCAGTGGAATCATCCAATGATGCCTGATTACCGGAATCACACATCTTGGGTTTGACGATGTCTGCCAAAACCACCTGACAGCCAATAGAAACTGTAGACGGTTTCGGAGCGGTGACTGCTACTGCGAAAGATTTACTAATGTTTATTGGATTTTTAATAAGATACCGTCGTCTGGCCTCCGGGAAAGACACTTTTTCTGTAACGCCGATTCTCTGAATGTCTTTTTCAATTTGGTATTAGGCGCATTTGTTTGAATTGGAAGGATGGCTTTCCTTACAATTCACGCAGCACGGAGGTGACGAGCAATCTTACTCGTGCTACGGCTGTCCGCAAATGAAACATACTTTGCAGGGTGACTTGCACCGGTCTACGGTGTGACCGAATCTCTGGCACTTAAAGCAGCGCAGAGGATTCGGTACATATTGCCGCACTCGCAGGGTGTAAAAACCGCAGGATATTGATTCCGGCAACGAAGGCTTGTTAAACGACAGAACCAGTGTGGAGATGGGGATTAGCTTTCCCAACACCTTCCTCTAAACTCTGTGGATGTTTACCACGCCTTGGGGCTCAAAGAATGCTTTGAGGTTTTCATCTGATTCATGTGCAAAGTCTTCGTGGTTTACGACGCCCTTGCACATATTCCAGACAGGGTGTGTTAACGTCATTATTTTAAGACCAGCAATTTCTGTCAACTTCAAAGTAGTCTCGATCTGCTGTGTCTGTACGTGCTTCCAACAGAATTTCACCATTCCGCTGGCGCACGACAGACTGAAGCTTTACGATGTTCGTCAATTGCTTTCGCAAGACGAACTGAGCTTATTGACTTAAAAGTCTTGTCTTCTTCTATGCATTTCATTAGTAGGAAGCGAGGCTTTGTTGGCCGGTCACTATCCTTATATTTTGTCGGGGAAGACTTTTTATTGCTTTACATATCTCAATGCTGAGGTTGCTTCACAATAAAATTCTACCTCTTCTTTTCACAGGTTGAACAGAACAAGATTTTATTATGAAGGANCACGGAGTCCAGCGAGGGGACACCCCACTGGGGTGCCAGGTTTAACACGGGGATATAGCGGGGCCACACAGGGTTCTTTAAGCAAGGTTGCTCCAACGCCGCCAACCAGCGAGAAGGACCCCCTGCGCGCCCCTCTCACCCTGGAGTTCAGTCGAAGACCTAGTGCGAGCCGATTGGTCGGGGGTGGGTTAGCCCCCGATCGCCTGTCTAGAAGAGGCGGAGGCATTTTTTGAAGCATTGAGAGCCTTGACACTTGAGAGCCTTCTCTGTATCCCACCGTCAGGACGTGGACCGGCTCACATCGACAGTGAAAAGGAAGAGTTGTAGGGTTCCCTGTTGGTGTAAAGGAAGCAAAAGATGCTCTCTCCTATTTCCTTTTTCGTCGCGAAATCAGGATCGCGGTTTGCTGTACGTGTTATATCAGCAAAGTATTTAGCCATCACTTGCAATTTCTGTTGTTGGTGAGAACCTGACTCTGATAATTGAGTCCAGATATTGAGACTAGAGAGTACCTTCCAGATATCTTTCGGATCGACTCCCACACATTAGTAGACGATGTTGTTCTATTAATGGTATTTAGAAACTCTTTCCATGAGATGAATCTGGATTCTTTGGTGGTTCTGCGTGCTTTTGCTCTACCAATCCGAAATGCGGCGAGGTATTCCGGAGACCAACTACCCTTAAATTGCTGCAATGCTCTTCGCCTCGCCCGATTGGCGGAATGACATCCATCAGGGGAAAGAGGAAACAGATGTCGGTATGGATTTTTCAGCGGCGTGATGAATCACCTGGGTCAGATGGTCCACCCTCTCTTGGACACTTCCCGTTTCTCTGAAAGTAGCTAGAGAGCTGTACAGTGTCCAGCTTTTGAGAATCCATTTCTGTCTGGCATTCGGGAACAGACGCACGTTCCTGCAAGGACAACCAGATAAGATGGTCACTACCATGCAGATCACCTTCTACCTTCCATTGGAAGATATCAGCAACTTCAGGAGAACAAACTGACAGATCTATAGCAGTCCATGAACCCGTGGCAAACGCAAAGTCATCTCCCCGGTGATCATTAGACATAAATCTTCCCGCTCAAAGAGATAATTCAGGAGTCGGTCCTTGGGGCAATCGCTCGACGAATCCCACAGTACACGGTGGGCGTTGAAATCTCCGAGGAGGAGGAATGATCGAGGGAGCTCGTGAATTAAATCCGAGGGAAGTCTCCGAAAAATCTCGTATCGGAGGAGGATCTCGTGTCGGTTGAACACAGACAAATGGTACGCTGTGAATTGACTCCTATAACCTGGATTGAAGTTTGTAGGAGAACGGGTAAGCAGAAGATTGTTTCTAATAAACACGGCAACTCCACCTCTTATTCGATCTCCTGTGGTGTCGTCATATCTAAAGCTGATGTATCCCCGCAGAGACGGAGAGTGTTCTGGTAAAAGGTGTGTCTCTTGCACCCAAATACGCGCTAAGAGCTGTAACTCTTCACGTTGAGTTATATAGCCATGAAGGTTCAACTTAAATATGGAAGCCATTACTATTTTGAACCTCCTGGTTCGGGTTCCCGACTGTGCATTGCCGCGTCACCGTCGGACAATGCACAATCCGACTCGGAAGTAAAGGCAAAGACGTTCTTTTTACTTTTCCCCGACATGTTGGACGGTGGTGTTGTTTTTAAGAAATCGTCAAAGTGCAGGGGTTTAGCTCCAGAACCCTGCTTTTTTCGTATTTTGCTTGGTACATACTGTAAGTATTTTAACACTGCTCGTTTTTTCTGGGTTAAAGTAGGACTGAGTTTCGCTCAGATTTTGGTTTCTCGGGAACAGCTTGAACTTTCTTACCTCAATTGAACTGGCATGTGCACGACGCTGTCGTAGATATGCCAATGAAATTTGCCTTGTGTGAAAATTGACGGAAATGTTCATCACAGGAGTCTTCGCTTCGATGGAGTAACTGGTAGAAAATACAGGGTATAAAGCCCTGTATTTCTTCCGTGCTTCACCGTATGGGATCTCCTCGATTGTTTTAATCTCGTGGACTTTTTCTCTCTTCGAAATAAATGACGCACTCCCTGCTCCATACCGGGTGGCTGTCTGAACAATTAATGAATCTGACAGGCTCCGGGCATGAATTGACGGGTTTGTCTGCCTCCTTCCCGCACTACCCTAGGTATCACAGCCCTTGCACGATGTTGTCGTGTGTCCAACCCACTGACACTTAAAACAGCTCACACGATGCGGATTGAACGATCGCACTGGCAGGTTCAGCCATCCAGCTGTTATGTCTCGAGGCTGCTTAGGACAGTCAAATGTCAGGATGAAGGAGACAGTCTTCTCACGAACACCACCAACCTTCCTCATGAACTGACTGACCATGGTCTTGATCTACCACGAGGGCAGCTTTCCACTCCTTCACTAATTCCTCACAGGACATATCCGTGGTATGCCTGCAAGTGATCACTCTCTTACTACGGTTAAGCGCAGCGAGTAGCAGACACTTGACAGGGAATTCTCCCAACAGTGTACATATCAAAAGTGTCAACGCTTGCTTGTTGGATTTGGTGTCCAACAGCACTGACCCATTACGGAGCCTGTAGATGGGATTGAGAGTTCCAAACAATCCCTCCAATCCTTTGTTTATATAGAACAGGGACACTTTTTCAAGGGTCCCGTCCATACGCGATATTACTACAAAAACATTCTCGTAAGAAATGTTCTTTAACTTTGATGTGTTGTCTGAAGTGGGAGAGCTATCAACCTACGGCCGCTTCGAGGATGTTTGTGTGTGACTCCCTGTGCGGTTCACCCGTTCCCCAAGGTGACGCGTTATTTTCCAAGTGTATGGTTCATTTCATTCTCGTGTTCCCCACCCACCACGGAGTCCTACAAGGGGACACCGTACAGGGGTGTCAAGGCTGACACGGTGATATAGCGGAGGCACGCAGGGTTCTTTAAGCAAGGTAGCTCCAATGCCGGGGACCATTGCACTCCCTCACCTTGGAGTTCAGTCGAAGACCTAGTGCGAGCCGATTGGTCGGGGGTGGGTTACCCGCGATTGGCCGTCGAGGCCAAAGCAAGCGTATTGGATGATGTAAACCCTTCTAGGGTTGCATGGTTCGTCATCTCGCCAGTACACCTATTCCCTCCGACACGGGTCGCCATGCACGGCAAACACACGGGTGAGCGTTCAGCACATAGAGAAGGCCAGTGAAGAAGATAAAAGCGATAAAAGTGAAAAACTAGGAATATAGAAGAAAAGAAAAGTAAAATAAATATTTGAGAGCTTTCTCTGTATCCCACCGTCAGGACGTGGACCAACTCACTTCGACGGCTGAGAGAATTTGCTCAATGCGAAGGGAAAAGTTTAAAAGTGGTAGCAAAGATCGTCAAATAAAAAAAAATATTTTCTTCAAATAGATATAAGGTGAATGTAACACATGCGAAATATCACGTTGACATTTTTTCAAAGGACATATATTTACAACATCGACAAATTAAGGTATGTACGATTAATACGAGAAAGTTAAAAAAATGGTTCATTAATTGGTAATAATTAAATTAAAATTGCATAGCGCAGTGGCAAAAGTTATAGACATAATTTATTTAATTAACATAGACATTGGTAAAGTTAGTATCAATATACCAACAATAGTTAAAATGTTTACGAGAGAGAGATCTGAGGAATAAAAATTTTTATTTGAAACATATTCATGATAGTAAATATATACGACAAATCAGGTATTTTTCTGTATATTTTATTGCAATGAATTATACGGAGCACCTGAAATATATTTTCTGCATTCAGATGAAGTGTCACCGGGTGATCTCCGCGTACAATAGTTGATTTTAAAGCTGACGATATTAAAATCGATTTTTACGTTATGCGTTTGATTAGCAGATCCAGAAGCATAATGAGATACATGTTTATGTTTGTGCTTTTTTTGTTCATTTTTTTTTCTTTTGTAATGCCATAGNCATTGAGTTTCGAAAAACCCAAAATAAACGCTTGAAACGATTGTGCAGGTAGCGGATTGATAAACACCGGAATGAGCAGTCATCTCCTGCTGTCAGAGGTCCTTCGCGCCTGCGCAATTCTGCTAAATTGAGATTGCCGCTTAAAAGATATATTTAATCAGTATGCGGTGGAAAACTACAAGGTGACGACGCGTGTCACCGACCGTCGCAAGGAGTTAGTTCCCAATTATACCATCAGGGCGCGCCAATGACCGGACTAACTCGTACCTAAGGATCGTCGTCAACGTGTGTCACCGTCCCTCACAAACAGCTGAAAGAGATAGTTCCTACTTATATCAACAGACCGCGCAAATCACCAGGTTACCTCGATGTAAGGACAAAAAGACGAACCTTGACAAATGATCATCGTCAATGTCGGCTGTCCTTCACGGGAACCAAGAAGCGACTGAAATACGTATTGTATCTTATTAAATTCATTTTTGGTCATTTTTTCATATAGAAACAACTTATAACAATTCGCATTATTGAATAGTGTGAATTTACTTATTAAATTCAACTCAGTATTGATGATACCGCTAAAACGTTTTTTGACACAAACTATTTTTTAGAGTACCAATCTGATTAATTTTTCTTCAAACAAGCTGTGTTTTTTATTGATTCTTCTTCTTACTCTTGTGATGAATTGTTAGCATATTCTTGCTGTGTGCTGGAGATGTGATCGTATTTGAAGCTTTTATGTTTTGTGTTAACACATTGTTTTGTTTTTTGTTCTTATAGGTTCTGTGTACAATAAGTCATGTCGTCATTATTAATATTTATATTCATATCACTGGGCATTGACTAACTTTCGTTTCACTGCACTTCCACAATCATCCAAGATGAGGTTCAATTTTTTCAACGGTCAAAATTGACAAGCGTTATAGACGTTTTTGAAGCATTGAATTCCTTGAATAATTTTTCACTCAAGACACTGAAAGATCGTTCTGCCGATGCAGTGGATACAGGGACAGAGAAAAACAACCTCAAAAGCTGGGAAAGGTTTGGAAATACAATCTGATTGTGAATGTTTTCAGACTTAAATTGTAGCACTAACTTTGAAATTATTTTACGATCTGTTTCTTCAGGTTCTTTTCGAGAGAACACATGAATATCTTAAAAAAAACTATCACTATCAATACCAAATGCTTCACTCCAGCTGAACAAACTTGTTTGATGTCACTACAAACCATTCCATTGTTCTTCATTGAAGCAGTCAGTACTGTTTGTATACAGCACAGTGAAGTCAGCTTTTCTTTTTAAACTCACTTGTTCTCAGAGGTGTATATTAAGAGGGTAGTAAAATATTCTTAAACAAAAGTCTCCAGGTGAATCATCATAGGGGTGAACATCAATAACTTTCCCTCAGTTGGCCCCTCGAAACAGTGAATTTCACGAAAGTGCTTCAGGCCACAGTTTCTTGAATTCAATTTTATTTCTATAATGAAGTAAAGACATTAGTATTCTATTGGAAATGTCATCTACTTCATGAATACAAATCACGGTTTTGTATGCATTTTGAAAGAATGTTCGTCTTTTCAAACACAAGATTTATGACATTCAATCCGAAAACAAACTCAAACCAAATTTTGGATCAGTGACTTCAATTTCTTCTAAAGTAAGAAATATGTCTACTAGGTGCTGTTGAACGGCACGCAAGCTATCGTTTCCGCTGCAAAATATTGTGACGTTTAGTGCCTTGACACAAATCATTACCTTCAGTACTGGCTGCACAAGTTAAAATCTTTATAGGGACCCTATACAATGGGTATTAATGTCATTACCTAATCAGAATGATCGTGTAGAGTGAGCCATCAGTATTCCATCATTACTCAGTTAATCATATAACGGTGTAGTCACCATCAGTGCGAAAATATGACTCGGAAATCTGACCCACAACTAGAATCAAGTGAGACATCTAGTGATACCGGTAATATTTTATGTGACTTTTGTGATGTATCAAACTTTTCCCGAACTGTGGAACCCTACGAATTCTAATTACAAAAATTAAAACCGGAAAACGTCGCTTCTGACAAACTTTTAGAAATTCTGACCCAATTAAAACACATAATGCTACTCGTACCGATGTTAAGAGAAAATTCAACACACTCCGGTGTAATTATAGGAAAGACCTGATAAAAATAATCACATCCAAAAGATCAGGGAGTTAGTGCAAAGTAGAGTTAGTGCTAATATTTCACTCACTGGTTCACTTTCCCTCATATGTGTTATTTATCGTCATAAATGGTTTGACCATTGCCAGCAATTTATTGAAAATTACTCCTCATTCGAAAATAATTTTTGTAATCGTCTGCTTCCATCACTAATCTTTCAGCGGGGTTACATGAGAAACGTTTCTCGTTTTTGTAGCCAGGACTTCATACAACGTCGGTGCTTTACGTTTCGTTTTGTGCTTAATGCCAAAACAATTGCGATACACGCTTTTGAATTTATCCCTTGGTAACTTGTTTGGAAACACAAACATCAGGTCTATCTCCCTGTGTGGCTGTAAGTATACTGAAGAAAAGTAATGAAATTATAAATGATCGAGTAAGGTTGAAACGTAATGATGAAAGATTTTTGAAGGTAAAGTCATTACAGATAATGACAGTATTACTGATCGTGTAGGGTACCTATTTCATTTGTAAGCACTGCATGCCGTTTAGGAGAAGCTTCTATGAAATGTACAATTGTTGCATTGTACTGAAAACATAGTGCAAGGAAACAATGCTTCAATACCAAATTTATCAAAAATAGAGAGAAGCAACTTGTATTAAATTTCACCATCAGTCAAATCTGTTTTTTAAAACCCAAGAAATCGTTCTTCGATTTCCAGTGAAATATCTTATTACATGAATTAACTGCTCATTATGTGAAACGTTTAGTGTTCCATCGAAAATTATGGAGAAATGATTGCTTTTCCTAACACATTCAAGTATACTGTGTCGCGTTAGACTTGCCATAATTTCCAGCGCTTCATTTTAAACATCTTGATGAGCATAATAAAAAACTTTACCCTGTCTAAAAACATTTTTTTTCAATAACACATTATCAGTTGATCTCACCTTCCACAAAATTACCTCTGTTAATAGAACTCGCATTTTCTGTGTCCCCTTAGTGCTAAACCTTGCATTGCCAGGAAAAGTGAAGTCTGAAAGAAAATTTTCAAATAATCGCGATTCTAATTGACTTATTCATGGTCTTAGGTAGATAACATGCAACACTTTCCTTGGCATTTAGTTCTTGCCAACATTGCTAAGCATAGGAGAATGATATTTCATGTTTTTTAAAGCGTTGGACACTTTTTCCAGTTTTTAAACCCTTTTGAAATAAAAGTCTCATAATAGCAACCTGTGGTTGCAAATAATAGACGAGAGAGAAAAAATGATTCGTCTCCAGCAATCACTATATTCTAGCCACTTATATTCTGCGAACCACGAACTTCTGAACGTTCTTCCTTTTTAGTTTCTGGATGTTCGCTGAGCGTAGGTTAAAATGGACCATCTTTGAAAAATTCTAATGCTGCATGAAGTGGATCTCCACGTTGACGCTGAATATTTCCAGACTCGTTAATCACACTGGACATACAGGCAGTTGAAACTTCTGCTTCAGTATTTAATGAAGCAGACTCTTCAGAACTAAACGTGGAAACAGTATCTACAACCGTAGCGGTGTCGCATTGTTCAGTATCACTTGTTGCTACCAAGTTGTCTTTTTTTACAAAAAAGTCAAATATGTTGTTTTTTTCAGTTGAACGCTTCATTTAAGCCTCAAATCAAAATGTTTGCACGTAAGAAAGTATTACACTGGGACACTAGATAGAACTAGAGTCATATGCACTATAACGTACGGATACACGCGGGGCTTTAGGGCTCGCCACAGGAGAAGAATAGGTTTGGCAGTATACACAGGTCTAGAAACTTACTAATCTCCAAGACCGAAGAACAATCACTCAGGTTCAGAGGGCGCGTTTCGCTACTCGTGTGTCCTTGCGCTGTCTCGGGTTGCGCTAACCATGATAGTACGCAACGCAACAATGATACGTTTTTAAAACACTTATAATATCACTTCAGACCACAACCTCTCCATCAAGATCTCGCGCAGAACCAGAAACCAGCATGGATAATATGTTCTAAGGATACTTATCAATTGTTGATAGCGAAGATGGATGTGCATCAACAATCGAGCTTCCTCCACTGCAATGCTTACATTTCCCAGTATAAACAACTATAAATTAACAATTAATATATTACTATGCGACAACTCATTTTTATTGCATATCGCACGAAAACAAAATTTGATTTAGAGCTTAGAAAGACTTTGGGAGGACAATTTGTTGCAAACTCGATAAACAAATTACAGGAAAGACAATTAGGTGATACTACAACAAGGCTAGTATAAATGTTTTTTATAACTCCACGTTTTAGAGGGTAACAAATGAAATCTTTATTTTTTCTTACAAAATGTGGGGGGACAACTGTCCCCAATGTCCCCCCACCGTAATGGCCACCACTGTGGCATAGTACACCAACAGCTGGCTCCGAAATGGGGGTTTCAAACAAACTTGGTTCCATTCTACCACTACAAATCAGAAGCAGTTTTATAAAATGCTATTATCTACTTTAACAGATCCACTCACCCTCACAAAACTATCCAAAACAATAAACATGATATCACAATAATAGACAAAACGAAGGACACGACCCTTCTTATAGACATTGCAGTCCCACTTAACAGAAACGTGCAGAAAACACACGGTGAAAAAAATTGAAAATATAGTGAACTTGCCTACAAACTGCGACAAACCACTCGGCACAAATTCGTCTCGACACCCACCATTCTCACTTCCAGCACAGCAATATAGAAAGCATACGGGATAATTTAGGTAAATTGAACATTAAATCTAGTTTTGAAAATAATGCCGAAGGCCATGATACTGAGCGCATGCAACAAAGTTTTCCAGTCAGAGATATAACATACATTAAGTTATGAAACGTATAGCATGCTTTAGCAAATAAAGCCCACTACTATACTGAATTTCCGGGAAAATGCCGAGAAATATGAAAAAGAAAGAAATTAAAAATAGTAATAATAAAAAATTATTGTTTTTTAATTGGAGATCTGGGGCTCGCAATCTTGGTGATAAATTATGAAGATGATAAATTAATTGATTACATGTTATGTTGAAGCTTGATTGCATGTCACGTCTGCTCAGCTTTATTAATAACCGCAAAATCAAGAAAAATAAGAATGAGTGTGAAAACATCCTTCCCCACTGAAAATACTCAGCGTATGATTATTACCCAGAAGCAGAGTAATAATCATACGCTGAGCATATTCCTGGAGAGAATCTATACTTGTCAACGAATCATATCGAACTAATGTGTAGCAAGATCTCGAAAATGATTTTCTTCGTAATAATGCAAAATTATGAGAGTGATGCATTTCATGCTGCAAAGGGTGATGTATAACGCATTTATATGCACTTCGATTTCTATTTGATTTTGTACCAGGGTATGTACTTCTCTCACCCGCCCCCTCCCTTAAAAATATGTTTAAGGAACTGACAATTGACTAAAAGTAGTTTCTTTTTTTATAATCCCAAAGTGATTCTCCAAATATAAGTGTTCTACTATGGCGTACCGACAGAAGGTACCATAACAATATTCGGAAAACTATTTTACTCTACGCTTTTTATCTACATCTTCCAAACAACCACATAACACTTAACTAAAAAATGTACTACAAATCGGCACTCTAAAGGCTTTATACAAGGAACAACTAATTTCCGTTCAGTATAGCTTGGTTGCAGAGTTAAAACAGTTAAAATTCTGGTAATTCTCAAGCGTCGTGCTCCGACCACGTCAAGACACAAGAGAGACTGACACTGACGAACCGTACAAGTTTCTCTCCGCTTGCTACGTCGGATATTCACGAGACGCAGTGCCTGCGCCGCAGGTGCCGCGTGGGGCTAATGACACTTCAACAATTAAGCGAAGCAGCAATCAGTTTACACATTCAAGGTAAGCACCCCCTTCCGTCAGTCCTCCACCGCTACTGCACGCTGGAGCAGACACCCGCAGAAGAGCTGTAAACGTAAAATGTCAAAGGCAAGAGACTGATTAGGTAAAGGACGAAGTAAACGAGCTTTACGTACATCCTCGCAATGTCCGAATACAATATAAGTCAACTCTAATAGTTTCTTACCATGAATGTTCGGAACCTCGACTCTACACCTTCCGGACAACAAGAAACAACCAGACTTGCCAGTTATCTTCACTTACTCATAGAATGCACTATCATTAATAAAATACGCATATATTGGCAATTATAGAATCAGTGTGTACGTAAAAACATGTCAAAAGTCACTCTTGTTGAGTTTGTGAGACTACTTTTCATTCAATGGATATTGAGCAACTGATAAGTTGTATCCACAGAAGAGTCACACCGTGGGCAATAAGGATGAAAACCACAATTACATGTGCATGATGTAGTGTGGAGGGATAGAATGAATGCATAAACCTATACAGTAGATGATTTTTATGTTACACACAAAACCAGAATTCGGCCATTGGAACGAAAAAAAACGACCAAAACTATTTTAGGCAGATGCGCTTCTGCCAGAACTAGTTTTGAGCGTATTCAAAACGCTCAATACTAGTTTTCGTCGTTTACGTATTGTTGAACTAGTTTTGAGAGTTTTGAAGGACAGAACTAGTATTTAGCATTTTCACAATAATGAAGTTTAGTGTACTTTAAGCGGATATAATTTCTAGAATATTTACCGTGGTTAATATGTTATTTCCATGCATCTGGAAATGAGAAAAAAATGGATGACTTTTAATGGATGTAAGGGCGTCTCAACGATGGCTTCTGGGTTTTCCCCACTCCAAATTCGGCAATTCTGCTTATTGCCGTAGCCGTTCAACAAAAAATGAGCCTCATCGCTGAACAAAATTTTGCGTTGAAAAAGAGGATCAAGCTGAATATTGTATTCGGCCCATTCGCCGAACGTACGGCGCGCATAATAGTCACGCGGTTTCAATTCTTGCACAAGCTGGGTCTTGAAAGTTCGTAAGCCAAGATCTTTCCACATAATGGATGGGCACAGCTCCAATTGCAGCAATAACTTCTGTGCGCACGGTATGGCGTCTTTGTGGATGCGTATTATCAACTAGTGTGCGTGGTGCGAAAACTATCCATGGTTTTCCGAATAACTTGCTGGGATGGACGTTTATGTCGACCGTAAAATGGATGAAGCGCACGGTAAGTTTGGCGAACTGAATCGTGTTTCTCAAAATAAATTTGCACAAATTGCAAGCGTTTATCTGGAGTAAGTCTATTCATGGTGAAATGGCAAAACGTACCGACCACAAATCAACTGACAACTGTCAAATTGACAATCACTAGAAACAGTGTTGCCAATTTAAAAACAACCCTCTAAAAACATGCTTTATAAGAATTTTAGCAGGAGTACATTCATCTTCAGGAGCAAAATCGTCAAAGTTTGGAATCCCAATCTTTAAAAGTTTTTCTCTCGTTGATAGATGTACAGGACAGTCAGCCAACCAGGAAAAAACACCAAACATTTACATCAATTTAAACATGATTTATTGAAAATTCAGGAGTTCCTTATATATTCAATTATGAGCGTTTAAATATACCCGCTAATATTTATTGTGATATTTTTTATATTTCAAATAGCTGGTGAAATGTAGCGAAAGAAATGGACCATGTCCGACCACGACGGACAAAAAATATTTGTATCACCGTTCGTAAAGGAAAATATCTAGAACAGCCAGAACTCAGTCTTAAGATATTTAAATTAAGAATGATTACATAAAAACCGAAATATTGTATTTTCATTAATTTGCGAGGCTTAATAAAAATGGTGAAAATTCAATAAATCACATCTTACAATAATTTAACCATTAAAAATTGAAATGGACGCTTAAAAAACACATGGATGTTTTTTGTTGTTCAGGTATGGTTGACCCTTCTTTATAATTTAGCAGACAAAAATAGAACGTTAGCGTACAAAAATCAGATGACATCTTTATTCATACCTGAGACACCGCAAAAATTGAAAAAAAATTTCACTCTAATTCACTTCTTTTAAAAAAGAATTTTGAAGAAATCCCTTCACAGTGAGTCTACAATACAATTTAAATAGAATGGAAAATTCTAGAAATTATTTTATAGATCTTTGATTTCACAATCTTTACATAAAAAAATCGAGATGGTAGAGATTTAGTTCACGATATACAGCGAAAATAAAGTACAATGCCGTTAGGACGAACGATGAAAACCTGAGATATATACCCATTTGAGACCATTGATGAATGAAATATCAAAAAATTTAAATTTCAGTTATTACATAATCTAATTACAATGTTTACATACAGACATATCTAAATTAGAGAAATGGACGCTCTCAATGCATCAATGTGAGTCAACTATGTAAATAAATAATCAGAACAATTTTCATTCAGTAATAAAAATTATGCAAAAATTGAAAATAGAATGAACTAAAAATACAACTAAAAGATCGACTTATTACGCGTTATTAGAACGAGCAAGGTGGGTCTCTGAAATCCCTAATGAGAAAGTGCAACATTCTGACTCGGTACATCGAGTAAAATACAATTCAGTCTAATCTTTCAATACACAACTTTTTCTATAACAAGTTTCTATATACAAAGTAATGTGCTAAAAATACAAATTCAAAATGAAAAAAGTAAAACTATACAAAGTATCCTTCTCTGAGCACTCATTATAAGTGAAAGAGATAAAACTTTTGAAAATATCCGCAGTATTTAAAATTTTACATTTTATAGTGGCTGATCGTGGACTTGGGTGTCATTGGAAATATCACTACTGGTTTCATTGTCCCCTAAAACTACGATCTAAAATCTAGTAGCGGTCATTTTCAATAGTTACTTTTCATCCCCTTCTCACCCCCCTACCCCATGGGTCTATATCCCTTGTGGAGGGTGACCGTGGGCGTAAGTTGCATTGAAATTTCAATTCAGCGGTAACAAAAAGGATAAATTCCACAGCAATGTTATTCGTTTTTAATTTTCAACTTGCCATCGTTATGCCACCCCCTCTCTTATGGGTGATAGGTGCATATTATCTCCCTTGTGGATTAATGGTGAACTTATTGGGGTTGTCTATGGTACCGAAAACTAGTCTCCAATCAGTATTCTTTTCAATTATTTTTACATATCACCCCCTTCCCACGGTCTCATTTCCACGGTGCTAGTTATCTGTGTACCAAGATTGGTTAAAATTGTTCCAAGCATTATGGATGCACACATACATACCCCCATTTATCCCGTTGTGAAGACACCTAGTGACTAAAAGAATGAGGTCACATGGCCGGAGGAAGTAGGATAGTGGGTAGTGACGTAAGGAGTAAAAACCATATATAATCGGAAGGGGGGGTAGCAAATTGGACCCGGAACAGAAGGAACCAGTTTCAGCGTGGGAGTTGCCTTTGAGTGACACCCCTGTAACGAATCCCTCTGCCCAACGATCGTCAGGAGGCCGGAAGCTGTGTGGACCAGTGTATGTTCCGCAGTCATAGCACTCCTAGCCCGGTTACGTCACGACTTCCACCTGCTTCTCTCTGGTAGCTGCCTTGCGCAACCGACACGTTGTAAGTATAATTAAACCTAGTTGTTCAGCTCGGTCAACCAGTTACGAACAACGGGAAGACCGCGACAAGTGGTGACAGGTGTGGAGTGTAGTTCCTTAGAGTTCGTCTCGATATGACACGCGACAAGTGGTGTCAGTGTGGGGTTGTTCCACACTCTTTCTCTTTCAATATGACGACGATAAGTTATGTCAGTAGTTCCACGGATTTTCCTTCAAATTAAGCATGAGATTAGGAGCATAGGGTTCAAGTAAATTATCAAGTTAAATAATAAGCAAAGTTTTTTTCTGCTCTTCTTCGCTTTTGGCGAGATCTTCGTAATTTTGCCATTACTTAATTGAAAAATGTTTAAAGAAATGGGAAGGAGAGTTTTGGCTAGACCAAACAGAACGGATACAAAAGTTGGAGATATTAACATACGTAAGCAGCGTGAATATGAGCAATTTAAACGAACATTCTATGGGGTGAGTTATGATTAATTACAGAAACTACAGCAAGAAATTAGGGAGGATTGTATTTAAATAATGGTATTTATAAAAACATATTTCCTTCGAAACCCATAACGAAATTTTGTTATCTCGTATTTTAATTGTTGTGGGTATAAATGTTTAAAGGGGGTCAAGTTGTAGTAGCGGGTTCTGATGTGTTCAGCGTTCCACCTAAATTCTCTATTTCAGCATAATTTATGGTCCATGTTCTAAGATTGCAATCCAGCACTCAAACAGTAGGCTGTTAGTAAAACTTTTTTTAAAGTCTGGCATTCCCAAATCTTCAAATATTGTGGTAATAATTGCTCCATGCGAACCTTTGTCCTTACCAATTCTAGTGATCCTCAGTGTTCTTGTGTTAATTTACATTCATTTATTTTCTGTCAAAGCAGCCATGGGTGTATTGTTTCTTTGTTGATTACCTGTGTTCTTTCTTCAATCATGATTACCAAACCATTACATTTCTTTGTTTCTCCATTTTGGATAGAAGTCGTGTAGGTTCGGGTAACCTCCTTTGTTGTTATTTTATATACAAATTAAGTTGTCGTAAATAATCAAAATGAATCTTCCGTTGTGGGAAATATATGTCGAATACAATAGTACTTTGCATATTCAGTTAATGTATTAGAAAGTACGGACGCAGGTACACCCGTGTCCACAATTACGAAACCAGTAGGACAAGCTATATCACCAGCCATGGGATTTGGAAGCAATGTCAGGTGAATTCCGTGTTTTTCGGGGGAGGACGATTTGTCCATAGAAACATTTTCGGATAGAGTACGTATCATAAATCATTTTAATGCGTGAAACGAAAAGCAAACTCTGGCAGCGGCACGATTATGTTCGGGAGGATTGCAGCGAACTTCTTAGAATGTCACCCGCATTTGTGGGATTACAAGACTTCTGCTCAGGATTGAAAACTCGTTTTTTTGCCGAAAATATCGCGGATTTGGCCGGAAAAAATATTTTCAGGTTATGTAGAGACCTGGAGAATCAGTAACGAAATTTTTGACGCGTTTAAGGGGTGTATGTAGAAAATTATTGTTGACATTCGATACTCTCCGTAAAGATACAACAGAGGAAATTTTGGATGAA
Source organism: Laupala kohalensis (assembly GCA_002313205.1). Lineage (NCBI taxonomy): Eukaryota > Metazoa > Arthropoda > Insecta > Orthoptera > Trigonidiidae > Laupala > Laupala kohalensis. The sequence continues at coordinate 455,642 of NNCF01126791.1, forward strand.
AGGCTGTTAGCACAGTTTTAACCAGGTTTGAAGCCGGAATTAGGTCGCTTTGTGAGAGCACGGGACCCCAAAAATATGACACAGACAGAAGCTCCTGCACTCGCTGAGGAGCGAATATTACGAATATACGCAACATTCGACACGGAGGCGAATAGCTTGGATATGACGCACGCAGCCCGAGTCAGCAGAGACAGTAGGGTACCACCGCCGNCGCAGCCCGAGTCAGCAGAGACAGTAGGGTACCACCGCCGTTGCCCTCAGACTCGCCACCACCACAGCCACAGTTAGTCAGCAAAGCGCCATCCTACCACGTAGCTTACGCTAGCGATTCTATACGCGCGCCTTTACACAGAAGTACACAACGCTGCTATCGTTGCAATTCTCCGAGATACCTTAAGCGCAGCTGTCGTCAGCTACCCGTAAATCCATGATTTGTGGAAAACAACATTTGGTAAGGGATTGTCTTTTCCGAATGTTTGCGTTGTGTACAGGTATGGGACATTTGCCTATCAATTGTCCATAAAACGGGATGACACCGGTTGCTCAGCTGGGTCGTACATGATCTTGGCAGATCAACCGGAGCCAGGATTAACGTTGGGATCAAATTATGGGGACAAACATTTCAATTTGTAATAGATACTGGCGCTGCGGTAACGGTAATAAATAGCAGAAAGTTTACTTTGGGAGAAGTTCCGTTAAGAAATTACTTAGAAAAAATTACGAGTGTTTCGGACCATTCATTAAAAATTTACGGCCAACGATTGTTACAATTAAACAAAGGAAAGGATATTAGAGCACGACGTATTGGTTATAGATATGAGAATTACACAATACGACGGGAAAGTGGGGCTAAATATTTTCCAAATTTAAGTTTTCTCTGTCCTGGCAGGAAGCCGAAGATGCTAGCAAAGGGACATAGTGTTTGTTTACAGTCCTCTAGCCCTCGGGACACTCTGAATTTACTAAACCCAAAAGAAAATAGGGACGGGGGATTTTCTTTTCAATTTGAACGTGTGTGTATAGACTCTTCTAAGAACTTATTTAACTAAAGTCATTGTGTCGTATTCTTCGTGTTCTTTTTCTTGTGCGTATACTTCATTTAATTAGATGGATGTGCTGTATGGTTTATTGTGTGTGTGGCTTCTATTGAGTGGTGTTTGAATCATGTGTGTATTGTGTTGTTCATACTCCTGTCACTCAGCAGGACGAATGCAACTTCTTTGATCAGTACTTCGCCCCGCTGAGTGCCCATCCCTATCCTCGAGGAGGAAGGTGGGCTCTACTGTCTAGCTTCATGCATTTCATATCCATCTTCTCGTGGGGTGGGGTTTCTTATTCCTTTCTTTCATTGCAGTCTCTTGTTTGTTTTTGTTCCAAGTTGAGTTTGGTGTTGTCAAGTTTGGGGGTTTTAGGTTTAGGTTTTTAGTATGACTGAATGGTCAATATTGCTGTTTCTTCTTTGTGATATCTAATGTCAAGGTTTGTAAATTATAGTCTTGTCTCATCTTTATCCAGTTAGGTTTGTCTTGACTTATAAGTAATTTTCTTAGTTCTAACTGGAATTTATGTCCCTCTTCTAGCTCAAGTAAACAGTTCAGAAGTACGTGGTCTTCCGTTCTGGTATCTAGTGGTTACACGGGCAGAACGGGTCTTGTTCCAGGTTCATGCGGTGAAGGTAGTTCTTAAAGTCATGACCAGTCATGAACCGTGTCGTGCTTTGCTGCGGCCGGAACCATTTGTTTTGTCTCGTGCAGTTTATCTTCGGGATGTATTTGTATATTGGCCTTCCGTCATCTGCATTGTCCCATAGGTTTTGCCATTCCATGAGCGTGGTTTGGGTGATTTGGCTTCGGGTTTTGGCCCAGCTATCTTGAGGTTTAACTTCTTTGTTGTCAATCTTGTAAGTTCTGTCCCTCTTTACATTGTTTCTTGCATTCCTCTTCAGGATTTCGAGGACCATTGGAGGTTTCCCCAAGAGTTTGTAGTCCGCTTGTAGCCGCTGTTCTTTAAGCCCTTGTTATGGGCATTAGTGCTTCCCTTTACGCACTGAGCCCGTTTATGGTGGGATAAGCCTACTCTGATGCGCCATACTAAGACTGCGTAACTGACCATCGGTAGGAAGAACTTGTCGTAAATTGTGTGCAGCATTTCGCTGTCTGTTGAACTCTGCTCTGCATATTCTTCTTAACTTGTGGAACAATCCTTTGCCTCTAATCGCTGTTTCCTTTGTGTGTTGAAGAAAGGCTAGTTAGTGGTTTATCCAAACTCGCAAGTACTTGAAGAGTCTGGTTTCTGTGATTCGTCGGCGTTGTATTGTTAGTTTAGGGGGTTTGTTGGTGTGTAAGGTCGGTCCAAATACCAAAAATTGTGTTTTCTGAGGTGACAGCTTTAGTTTAACTCTAGTGCACTGTTCTTCTAGAACATCGAGGACTTCTTGAGCTGTCTTCTTCAGGTCCCGTCTGCTGTTTTCATGGACCATAAATGCCACGGCGACTGCATATGCAATAACTTTTGCTCCCGTATTTTCAATTTTTCTAAGCCCTTCGTTGATAAGTATACTTCACATTACCGGACCACAGTTCGACTCCTGGGGCAGCCTTTAATGAGGGGTTCTCGGAAATTCTGGTGGTTCATGGTAATCACAGCCTGTCTATCTTTGAAGAAGCTGCTATAAATTCTTCTCAGGTACGTCGGTATCGTTATTGCTACGAATCAGAAGCAACCAAGTTATTGTTACGAATCAGAAGCGACCAAGCCTCGGATTAGGACTGATCAGGAAACGAACAATGCTAAACACCAAGGACAAAGATTTTAATATGGCAACATGGAATGTTCTCAGCCTATATAGACCAGGCGCCCTTCTAAATCTTGTGGGGCAGTTAAGAAAGTATAAAATCAAAATAGCAGCTCTGCAGGAAATTCGATAGAATGGCAGTGATATTCTGAGGTATAAGGATTATACTTTATGTTAACACAAAACACAAAAGAATCTGCAAGAAGACTGCACCAGCAGCAGCCTCCTAAGAACAGTTTTTTTACAAGACTAAATAGAAGAATCAATATAGAACGCTACTTATTGTTGAAGAGAATTAATTTGATTAGAGCTTCTAAAAAAATATTTCATTGTCGTGAAGTTTTTTAGAGGTATATCAATAATGAGTCAGAATTAAGAAGCTAATGCAAACATTCAATGAGTATTTCAATAAATTATTTTAATGTGGAAAAATGACCAAAAATCGAATTTGATAAGATTCAATACGTATTTTCGGCCTCGGCCTCGTTTCTCGTAAAAAAAGCAGCCTTAAGACAAATGAATGCCATCGTCATTTCACTGTCAAGAGAGCGCTGGTTGCGCGCTCTGTTAAAGGAATTCTGAAATATTTCCGCCTGTCCTTCGCGAGCAAATAGACCTTGGTCGGTCACTGGTGCACTCTGGTGGCGTAAGTTGAACCACCCCTTTTTTCAACGAGCGAGAAGCTGATCTCTCAGTGTCAACAGCAGCGTTGTCCCACTGGTTACTAAAAATTTATATTATCTTTAAAGCGGGAATGTCGATTTTGCAGAACTGCGCAGGAGCAAGACTCGCCTGTTTGTAAGAGTTGACTGCTCATGCCAGGTGTTCATTACTCCGTTACCTGCAGGATCTTTTTCAAGTGGTATTGGCTTTTTCGAAACACTTTATACTTTAGTGGAGATAAGAGAAGAATGCTTGGAGTATGTTTTGCCGTAAATATTAGCATTCAAGGCAGTAAATGAAAATATATGTATATTAAGAATCAGGGGACAGTGCTTTAATGTTACGTTTATATGTGTGCACGCTCCAACGGAAGAAACGGAGGATGAAGTAAAGGAGACCTTCTTCGACCAACTAGAAAGAGCGTACGATGAGGCACCGAGATATGATGTGAAGATTGTTATTGGGGATATGTATGCGAAGATAGGCAGAGAAAAGAACTATAGACCCACTATTGGTAAGGAAAGTTTACATGAACAATCGCAAACAGTGGGCAAAGAGTGGTAAATTTTGCGGTAAGCAAAGGAATGACCGTAAGAAGTGCATATTTTGCGCGCAAAGATGTACATAAAGTAACATGGTGTTCCCCAGATGATGCAACCGAGAACCAAATTGATCATATACTTATTGACTCCAAAAATAAATCAGATATTTTTGATGTGAAAAGCTGCCGTGGTGCGGATGTGGATCATTACCTCCTTCGGGTGGTTATAAACAAAAGATATCGACTGTACAAAGTAAACTAGGAGTTACTAGGAAAATGTATAACACAGAACTCCTTACCAAATCGTCGGTGAAAGCAAAAGCATATAGACAAAAAATGCAAAGACGTTTACAAAATTTAAGCGTAAAGGAAACAGTCGGGGCATCAGTGGAGGAATGGGATAAACTTAAAATACAATCTTAGAAACCACAGAGGAAGTGGTGGGTGAGGTATATCCTGAGGGTTGGACAGGTTGGTTTGATGATGATTGCAGTAAGACCATAGAGGAAAGAAACGAAGCTAGGAAGCAAATGTTGCAAAGGAAAACCCGGAACACTGCACAACAATATATTGATAAAAGAAGGGCAGCCACGAAAATATGTAGGATGAAGAAACGAGAATGGGAGAAGCAGAAGATGGGAGACATAGAAGGGATAGCAGAGATGGGAGATAGAAGAGGAATGTATGAAAGAATAAAGCGAGAACGTAATTGTTTCCAACCACGAGCAATGATGGTTACCGGAGAAGATGGAAATTAAGTGGGAGAAGACAGTTTAATTCTTGAAGGATGGGCCCAGTATTTTGAAGAAGTGCTAAATAGGGACGACACGCAGGAGGAGGAGGATATATGGGAATTACAGATTCCGGAGTCGAAGCAAGTGGTCGAGCCTCGTTTAATGGAGATTGAACAAACCGTAAAGGAAATGAAGAACAATAAAGCACCCGTGGAAGACGGTATTAATGCAAAAATGGTGAAGTATGGAGGGAAACAGCAAATGTATTAGCTCATCAGGAAGATATGGAATGGAGCACAGCAATAAATAGCACCTTTACATAAAAAGGGGAATAAAACCAAGTGTTCTAACTACAGAGGCATTTCATTATTCAATATTGGCTACAAGTTATTAATGAAGATTATCGCCCAAAGGCTAAAAGAAATCATGAGGGATTTATTGGTGAGTACCAATGTGGGTTTAGAAGGGGGCATTCCACGATCGACCAAATCTTCACTGTACGAACAATATTGTAGTAAGAACAAGTGCCAGAAGTTTCGGATAGATTTGCACAAGCTCTTTGTAGATTATCAAATGGCATATGATAGTATAAGTAAACTTCGGGACATAATGTTGAGATTGGATATTCCTGTGAATGGCCGTGGTGCGCCTCGTGTGGATGTCGTTAAAATGGTCAAAGTACAAGGTGCGAATTCAAAATAAAACATCTCGGGAGTTTGTGGTGGTAAGAGGACTCAGACAAGGGAATCCGTGCTCCACGGTCTTATTTAACATCGTATTGGAAGATGATGTAAGGCACATAGAAATGAATCCGGGTGGGACCCTCAACAGGCAGATCCATTTTCTGGCCTTTGCGGATGATGTGAATGTTATGGCACGAAACGAGAAAGTCCTAAAAGAAGCAGTTGAGCAGTTAAACAAAGCAGCAGCTGAAGTAGGGATGTCTGTGAATGAAGGGATGACAAAATATATGGTTATGATGACACAAGAGGAAAAGAAAAAGTGAACGCTTAGAATGGGATCTTCAGTGTTTGAAAGGATGCAAAGCTTTAAATACTTTGGAGTGAGGATCACGACAAAAAAAATGACAGAAATCAAGGGGAGGATACAAGGTAACAGGAGTTACTTTGGCTAGAGTCGTTGCCTGACTTCAAAAAATATTTCAAGAAATGTTAAAAAGACTATATACCGTACAATTATTCGACCGATGGAGCAGAAGCTTGGGTGATTACGTAGCGAGATGAGTTATATTAAACATTTGGGAAAGAAAGGATATTGCGGAGAATTTACGAACCGGTTCAAGAAAATGGAGTATTCAGGATAAGAATGAACACAGAGTTGTATGCATTGTACGGAGAAACAACAATAGTTGCGGAGGTCAAATCAAGTAGAATCCGCTGATTGGGTCATTTGAAACGTATGTCTGAGGAAAGAGTAGTAAAAAAAGTATGGCAACAAAGGCCAGGGGGGCGACGACGAAGAGGCAGAGAGCGATGGTTGGATGGGGTTGAAGAGGACTTAAGACCCCTGGGCGTCCGAGGTTGGAGAAGAGCGCAAGATCGGGAAGAATGGAGGAGGGTCGTGAAAGAGACCCGAACCCTTCAAGGCTTGTAGCGCCCGGGATGGATGGATGTCGGTATCTTAATTTCTCTTAGTCTTCCGATTATGTGTGGCCACCAAGCGTTGTCGAATGTGCCGGGTGTGTGCAAAAATTGTTAGTGATAATTGGTTTCACGATTGTTGATGCTTAACAGGTGGTTGATTGGATCCTCAGTAGATTTGTTAGGATTAAATCCAAATTGACTTATTCGCTTAGTGTCGACCTTGTCCATTATTTTTCCCACGGTTAAGAGAACATTTGGGCCGATAAGATATAGCTTCATTATCAGGTTTCTCTGAGGCATTTATGATCACCGTCCGTGTGGCCGTTTTTCATATTTTGGGAAAGTTTTCCTCTGACAGACATTGGTTTAGTAAGTCTTTGTAATGTTGTTTGGCAATTAGGAGAGTTTTCTTTATAATTTCATTAGTAAGAGCGTCGTCCCGGGAATTTTCCTTGGTCTTAGTGAACAGACTGCCTCTTCTCTCTCTCCCATTTTAATAATGTTTCTTCCTTTTCTAGTTCAGTTGGTTCTTCTTGTTGCTGAGAAGGCGTGATAAGTATAAATGAGTCTGAATATTCTGGTAGTTGTGAACAAGGTAAGTGTTGCCGAGAAGGCGTGAAGATAGTGTGTGATGAATGCAGGAAAACAAGACAGGTTCTGTAGAGCGAATATTTCTAGAACTCGGAATGTGTAGTACAAGACCTGTACGAGTTTCCGGATTCAAAAGTAAAGAGGGGCATTACCGAGAAAATGAATAATGAAAATATTGAAGTTCAGTTTATTAGTTTGACGGAAGATGTAGTTCTAGCACCAAATTCACTAGTACTTATAACTGGAAAAGTGAATAAAAACATGAGGGTAAATAATTGTAGGCAAGGACACTCAGGCGGGAGATACAGTTCCAATTATTTTGTTCGGTAAAGGAGATTGAGGATGTTCAGGTAATTTTGATAAATGAATCAAGTACAGCAAAAATGGTTAGGAAACGTAAACGGTTATACGAAATTGGGGGGGGGAAGAAATGCAGTCCTTCGCAAGCTAGGTTGGATCGGTACAATGGGGAAAATATGAAGGTGGAAAACGGGAAAGCAAGTCGGTCTCGAGTTCTGACTCCCAATGCTATGGCTCACTAAAATCTCCTTCCTCTTCCTCTTGAAGCACTGAAACTGGGACCCATGGTAGTCTCGACAGAAACGAAAGTGTCTGGGGAAGCCGGGAGGACAGAACCAGAGACCTTCACTTCTCCACAAGTGTCACCCGTTCCCCAAACCTTGCGATCCCCGTATAACCTCCAACCTCGTCCAGGGAGAGATCCCTAAAAATTCAAGAAATGTACAGGAAAGGTGACCGACGGTACCTAACTATGACTACGCACGATCTCGATGCAGGCCCGCACGGCACGGGTGTATTGTGTATTGGCGTGGTAGGGACAGCAGCAAGGCAGCTATTATAGAACGAGATTCCCGAGCTGACAGCCAGCGAGTACCGAAGACCGAGAGCGACTCAGGGCGGCAGAACGGAAGCGTCCCTGGAGCTGACAGAAAATAGCAAAAACAGTGCGTGGGGACGTGCTTTAATGGTAATTATAGTACATTACAGGCTAAGGATGACTCGACGCAGCCAGGAGATGAACATCTCAGTAATCATCGCCATGACATACTGCGAAGCACACGTAGCGGGTATGGTGTTTATACCCCAGATCAAGGTACTAGTATATAGCGCAAAGTGGTTACTGCACATACCGGAGGTGGGAAGTGCGATTAACGAAATTGGTAACCAGGCAAGGCGAATGAGTGATTCAATCAAGATTCCAAGTGCAGTGAACGGAAGAGTGAGTGGACTTCTTTAATGAAGCAGTATGACGGACGAATACAACAAGAAGTCACAAACCTAGTTTGCTCAATGCTTTAGGTAGGGATAGGGTAAGAGAGGGTTGTTAAATGTTCTGGGGAAAGAATTGTATGATTTGGCAGGTACTGCGACGGACGAACATGGTAAAGTCCTAACCGACCAAATTAATCACCTTCGGGAAAATACTCGAAGAGTAAATAATTGTAAATGCTCGCGTCACATTTTCCCAATGTTTCGGCTACGTTAGGGAGACACCACCGGATGATGTCTAGGACCATAGGGTGTTTAAATGGCCTTTAACATACCTTGAGTGAGACCATAGAGTTCTCACTGAGCTAGTATCACATTTAAATTAGGCGGGAGTAGTTTTGGAGGTTATGCAGGATAGATTCACAGCACTAATCCGACACATTCGGGCACTGCAAAAATAATAGAGGGAAAACAAACTAAGGTAACTATTGCAAAGTTGGGTAAGTACACTCCTCCCGTTCTTTTCAATATACTCTTTCCCATCCTGACCAACGCTTCAGGCTCCTTATCTAAAGTTCGAAAGACTCCATAGAAAGCTATTGCAAACGGTATACTCAGTAACGCGGATACTCGTGATGAATCACGTAGCAGAAAAGACCTTGATGATAAGCATGCCACTCCACCAAAGCCGGGAATTCCGCTTGTACAGTACTCGGGCCTGGCCAGCGGTATTGAACGACTCCAATAGGAGCGTTGTCCTGACTCCTGATACCAACTATTTAGCAGTCTCTTCTGATTCCTCACGATTTCTCCTTCAGAACTAGGACTCTCTGGACGATTACCGGGGGGCATCGGTCACAGTTTGCCCACCCTCTTACCCAATCTTAACAACTTCCGTCTATTCGTGCAGTATAGCAGTGTTCCTAAGTAAAACATGGAACAGGAAACAGTATTGTAGTGTCAGCATCGCAAAAATCCCATATGAGTTGTTCGCTACGGGTGAAACCGGGAAAGTTATACTATGCTGTTAGTGAGGACACTGGTGAACAACTCTTGTGTAAAGCATCATTTTCACAATAAAATTATCGACACAAGGAAATATTTTTACATCCGCGTGGGTTTTCAGGTCAGTCTCCACACCAATTTTACACATTGAGACGTGTTTAATTATACAGTGCCCTCGGTCGTCCCAGAAAAGCAACACTGTAGCCTAGGACAGTTTAACACCTATAAATTTAAAAAAAAATACGAGGGATTAGTATCCGAGTTTCTTGACACACACAAGGCGCAGAACACCGACAGTACCGTGGTCCGACTGGCCGCTCTGGAATACGTTTCAACAAAGTACGAACACAGTATGTCATGGGCTGGGTAATGTACGGTATCCTAGG
>NNCF01126791.1:465404-522122 GCA_002313205.1 Laupala kohalensis
GGGGGGGGGGACGATTGGACCCAGGCCAGAGGAAACCAGTTACAGCGTGGGAGTTGCCTTTAAGTGACACCCCTGTAAACTATTCATCCGCCCAACGATTGTCTGGAGGTCGCAAGCTGTGTGGACCAGTGTCTGTTCCGCACTCATAGTACTCGTAGCCCGGTTACGTCATGACTTCCACCTGCTTCTCTCGGGCCTTGCGCAACCTAGACACGTTATAAGTATAATTAAACGTCTCAATCTAACTCTGAGTTTCACTGAACCTTATTAATCCTTTCTATATATTAGAGTTATTTCGTCCTTCACGTCTCCTCTAACCCTAGTGGTGCGACTCGGCCAACCCATTACGAACTACAACGGGAAGACCGCCACACCAGTTACGGATTGAGTTTCGTAAAATCGTACCGTAATAATGTGTAGTTTGTCACGCAAACTACACATATCTGTAAAATTACAGCTCGATTGGAAACTTGGACTTGGTCGATAAATAAAATAACACATTTGGAAAACGAAGGACAACATTAATACTTACCCCCATTTCACTCTCGTAGGGTCGATTTTCCTAAAATGGTACAATAATCTTTTGTCATGAAAAACACGAACGCACGCGCACACATGAGTTAAAGGGACGACAAAAGAAGGCGGGGGAGTGAGTAGTCGCACCCTTAGCTTGAAGAATTATCGAAGGATAGCAACCAGCGGCCTAGACACGGTTGGCGTGCGTTGCCGAAATGTAAAAGAAAGAAACTTTTAAAGGGACGGGTGTGACAGTTGAAATTTAGGATGTTGCATAAATTCGGTATCCTTTTGTTAGAAACCGCCTGGTTAAGATCACGCAGAAAATTGTTGGAAAGCAGAACGCCGTTGAAGGGTGGAAATTATCAAAGGAGCAGTTTGTCGATTGGCTAGGAATACGCCTCGCCGAGTTGAAAAATGACCAGTAGTGAAGACTCCGCGTGGAGGTAGGTTTTAATATTATTGGATAAAGTGAGTCATGGATTTTTGAAAACCGAGCACGTGAGAAAGCATCGGAGGAGTAGAGGGGGGATGAATCAATTTATTCTCGTGCAGAGACGCTGCGAGATCATTCTGATTTTCTAGTAATCTAGCATTCTGAGATTTATCTTTCATTCGATTCGATCATTCATTAGAGTATTAGCAGAACATTCGTCTTCTTGCTCCATCTCACTGATGAGTACTACATTAGATGTCGGACTTTGAAATTTCAGGTCATTAGGTCTTAATGTTTTTAAGTTAAAAATTGTTCTTATGTGACAACTTGATACTTATTTAAATTGTATGAAGTTGATCCAACTTCTACGTTTTTAAATTTTCCGAGAACGAGTCGAAAAAGCGACGCGCTACTTTGTTGGCTGATGAGTGACGGCGTTCAACATTCAAATCGCATCTCAGCAAGTTTCGAGGGATATTTCCGTCAACGAACTTTCGAGCTATGTTGAGGCACGGCAATTCCGAGAATGAGCGGGAACTTCGGAAGGGCGCGGAGACTGCAGGACTAGGCTACCATCAATGAATGAACTACCAGCTGAGAGGCGCCCGGGGTCACCGCTCGGGCCAAATGCTGTCAATGGCATTCCAACCTCCGCCTACATCATAGACTGATTTGTACATCTGTCGAGTAGGAAAATTGCTATGTTGGCTGCAACCAACATTAGTATTTAAGCAGTAGCGAGAATATTCAGTGCTTTGATCGAAATGAATGAAGGTCCATGCTCAGAACTCTTGTTTTTTGATTGTCAATTAAATAGAAAGGGCTGAAAGATGAGCGATGAGAAGGGTTTTCTGTTCTAAATTTCAATTAATGTTGTGTAATCATTTGGTATTGTTAAATTCTAGAAGGGTTTCTTTTGTAAAGAGTGTATTATTGTTGTAATGTTTTCAGGAATAACATGTGATTTTTGGGGTCAGTAAAGCATGTTTAATATAGGTCAATATATAATTAAGTCAAGTTATTTAATTCGTTTTCCTTCTGATAACGAACCCCAGTGTGTGCATTTCACGTAGATAAATAATCACAAACCCACTTATTGATTTTCATTGGTACAAGCTAGCCATGGCATATTTTCCAGGTGAGTGTAGACCACTACCCTATTCCCCCAGATCATTACTGACTGCCGAAGACCTCGCACTCACGAATATTTATTCTCCCACTTTTGAAAAAATCACCTATTGACACATAACACTTCAACTAATAAACACCCTACGAATTTCAGTCTATGAATTTCGGCTGCAGAAAAGTTTTGCGCCCATTGAAATCTTGTCAAACTATATATTTCACATTTGGAGAGGTTATCTATTGTAGCACTCATTTCTTTAGCGTATAACGTGAGAAAGCAGGGCAGTAAGACACCACCACACGGACTAATGGAGAGGCATTGTCATAGAATACGTCGATACAAGTCACTGATTTCCCTGAAATAAAAATCATGATGTGCAGAAGAACTCGAGGTATTCGCTTCCTTTCGGTCACATCTTTCCGAGGTTGACCCTTAAAATGAAATTATAAATAATCAAAATCGAATTACGCAAAACGCAGTATTTCATTGCATCTAATCGTCTTAGACACAAGTCAGAAAACAAATTTAATAAATTGCTGAGGAGTAACAGGTGATAACACTGTGTGAATTACGCAAAACATCGTTCGGAGGACTTAGTACTTAAATATGTTGTCATTCCTAATTTACATGTCAACTGGACTTGTAAAACTTTCCATGAATACGCAATCCAATTAACTCTATAAAACTGACAATTATCAAAATAAATGTAATTACAAATATACCTTGTATTCATCCAAAGTTATACTATTATATTTACATCATCTTTCCCCCACATTACTTTACAAGTCCACTAATTATTCTACATGTTAAATTTAATGTTATTTCACCTCGCTTAATAATTAATTTACCACAATATCAACCATGATTAGAGCAAGTGGGCTACCTACCGGAAATCACAATTGAACCCCTCATAAAATTTGTTGTCATATCAAATAATCACGAGAAGAAAGTTAAATAATTACATGAATTCATCTTAAATTAAATAAAGATGAATTACTTGCATTGTAGTACTTGTATTGTAAATAAGGTTTCGTTTTGCAATGAATTATTAATTTTTAGAATGTTCATATGTAATATAGTTGATGGTTGTGATTATAACACATTCCCAGACAAACAATATCAAACAGAATAAAAATCTTCAAAAGGGACAACAAGCTATATTAATAATAATTATTATTATAAAGAAATATAAAGATTTTTTAAATAAAATATCTGCAAATCAGAATTTTTTAATTTACGCATAAATAATCCGAGTGTTTTGGGCAATGCTTCGTTCTGCCAGGTAATTTGCAACCCGTGAGAAAGGTGTTGGATCTGGTGTGAAACTTACTTTAAAATTATTCAATAATCGTACTCCACATACGATGGAGTGTACTCCCTGGGAAACAACGAGGTTCTGATATCTCTTCATTCATCAGATGGGTTGTTAGTAGTCGTTCTGGCTTCTTCTGCATCTCTTTGTCTTCCAGCTGCAGCAATACTAATATTATGAGTGTACTATGTACGATATATACTATATGAAGTCACAGATTGTTTATTGTCCGAATTTTGAATAAGACCATTATTTCTTTTATTGCTGGAAACTATCTGTCTTCATTCCTCGGTCAAATACAACAATTTCACCTTCTGACAAAGGTTACACACAATCTTGTGATATATTAGACAACAACATTGACGGTATAATCTCGGGACAAAGAATAATTTCAATAAACGTCCGCTCAGAACTACCCTCTCAAATTTAATTTTCGATCGTTCACGTCCCTTAGTAAGTACACAGGGCCTCAATTATCCACAAAAACAAAGTGGTGAAGCACACTGATACATTGGGAGGGATAGTGCTGTAAAAAGCTCGTTCTTCAAAAGGAGAGAGAGAAACACGCTTCTCGTAATATTGAGAAATGTCTTCCGAGGGTTATAAGCAAACAGACATACAAACTAGAACAGCCTTAACGATACTTATTTTTTAATTATTGTTTTTGCAGTTGGTGGTATGTAAATGTATTATAACCGCAAGACAAAATGGAGAAAAGAGAATGAAAATATGATTTTATTCCATGGATTTTGGTAATGATTTATCTTAAAATATTTTATTGTAAATATCAAAACGAACATTTTTTTGATCCGAACGGACCGGGGATTATGCCTCGAGGGGGAACCACAATAATAATAAAAATTTCGAGTAATCTGCGTCGCAGGGTAGGGGCGTGGAAAGCAGTACGACCATTGAATAATTTTAATGTAAATTTCACACCAGAACGTACCAGATTCACGGGATGCAAATTACGTGAGGGAACAAAACATTGCCATACTACATTTCATTGCAAAACTCGATTGTTTGCGTAACTTAAGAAGTTCGATTTGCTGGTATTTTATAAGAATGTATCTATTATTCTTTATACTTTGTTGTTCCTATTGAAGCTTATTTTGTTTTGAAATAGTTTGTTTGGAAATGTATTTTAATCACAATGATTCCCTTTTTATCTGTATACGAATTTTTGTCGAACATCGCTTTTTTCAGTCTATTTTTCCTGAGCTAGTAATCGCATGGGGTTCGAATTCACTTACTCTTAGGGTTCGAAATATCAATACTGAGTATTAACTTGGTATCGACACACGAGTATCAATACCCATAAGTATAAAGACCTAAAAGTATCGATACTACTCGGTATCGATATGAACAATACATTCTTCAGTAAATGTACAATAAATTCCAAATTGTATATGAATTACTTGCATCGCAACAAACTTAGCTACTTTTAGATGTATAAAATAAATGACACACATTACAAAATAAATTGGATTCGAATTAAAGTATCAAAACGAATGAGAGATATTTTACTTAAAAAAACCGATATTGTGTACTTGGTATCGGATTGGTATCAAACGATTAGTATCGGTAAGAATGAAGTGAAGATGATTTAAATGCATAGGATTGATACTCATAATAGTAGGTAGTCAGATCCAATTTTCAATAGGAATGAAATAGTTATATTTTACAAAGAAACTACTCGAAATTGGATGAATGAAGTGAAGTTTTTAATAAATATAATATTTAATAATATTTTTAATAAATAGTTAAGATACTTAAAGTACTTGGTATTGCAACAAAAGTATTTGAACGAATGAAGTGGAGATATTTCACATAATAAGGATCCATACCTATTGTACTTTGTATCGGAATAAATGTATCGTTAGAAAAGAATCAGCGATATCTATACCAAACTGACATGAAATCCGATAATCTACTTTGTACACATAACACATCAGCGAACAAAGTAGTTTATATAGTGACTCGACGACGAGGTGGTCGTCGCTTGTAGTCGTAAGGGTGGTCAGGGCTGAGTGGAACCTCCGGCCATACGGCAGCAGAGGGAGGCTTATGTGGATGCTCCAAGACACAGAACAAGTGTCAACAAGCTAGACATTTATTCTCCAACATAACATAAAATGAAACAATATAACAAAGATTAATGGTTCTCATGGAAGGTTTCTTCTTCTTCCTCTGGATCGGGAAAAAGACCGTCGCAGTTACGGGATCGCAACAGCGGTGGCCTCTGGATAAGCGAGTCGACCGCCCGATGCCAGTGTGCCTACTCCGATGTCGGGGCTGGATTTACCATGTCCCGTGACGCACCGTGTCACGCAGGAAGCGAGAGCGTGCAGGGCTCCGGCGTTCACCGCCGGGAGATCCGTCGCGAAGTGGCCGGGAATTCACCACTCCAGCGTCGAAGCTCCTTATCTCACCAACCGCCGATTGCTGATCGCTTCTTCAGTCGACTGCCAACGATTGTTGACCGTCTCGGATTGTATTCTGCCCACCGACTGATCTCTTGTCTTCCCTCCCGTCACTCTTCTGTCCGCGCGCCGCCTCCACCGTCACCATCGAAAGCCATTGGGCGGTGCAGCCAGGTGGTAATTGCCGCACGCGGGATTGAGCCACGGCAACGCATCCTTTCAGAGGCGCGGCGCACTCCAAGTGTGCGGGTAGTTTGAGGGCGTTTTCGGGATTTACGGGAGAAATTCCCGTAAGTCTCTCTCTCTCTCTCTCTCTCTATATATATATATATATATATATATATATATATATATATATATATATATATATATATATATATATANGCTTAGGTAAGCTGAGTCCCAATTGGAGCGTCAATTGTAACAAAATAAAAGGTTGAATGGGGTTACGAATAGGGTAGTGGCCAAAACTACCTCAAAAAACAATACCCTGGCTAGTTCGAATTAATTCATTAAGTGGATTCGAATTCGATTCGTTATTTATCGAAATGGAAGCAACACACAGGGTTTCTTATCCCAAAATTTTAAAACAACTTGACTTAATTGTTTATTCACATAATTACAATTATACTTAAAATTACCATGCTCACATCCCCAAAAATCACACGAAATAACACCCAAAATTGACATAAAATTTCCTTTAAAGAGACTACCTGGTATTTATTGTAACCAGTTAATTACAACCAACAAACAAACATTAATTTAATTAAGACGGACATCATAAATGCTCATTCTTCTCTCATCCCTCATTAGTTAAACAATTACAAAAGTTCTGAGCGTGGGCCATTATTAGTTTCGTTGCACTAGGTCTTCTTGTCTCTGCTTAATTAATTATACTGGATGCAACCAGTGTTCTCCGGTTTACCTTTTTAATTGGTGATCAGATCAGTCTAAAGAATGGGTGAAGATTGACAGGACATTGACCAGCAACGGCTCGTACGGTTCGTCCGTCCACGTCGCCACCAGTAGCCCATTCAGCGTACCAACTCAACCTTTCTTGGAAGTTGCAACGCCGACCTGAAGCACCTCGTTCTCGGAATAGTAGCGTTCACTGTCATAATACAGTTTTGTTGACGTGCGAATTCACTCAACTTAACGCAGCGCGATTGAATAGTTCTTACAATCGCCACTTGTTGCAAAACAAAACTTTTCATCTCCGACTAGTTCTCAGATAAATTACGAAGTTAAAACTTCGAAAACTCTTCATATTTGGAAGCAGATCAATTTATTACTGAAGAATAACTTGTCCAAAAAATTCGAGACCAAGAGGTCAAGAAAAATCTCTAAGTGAAAAGTATCGAATCTCTGATAGAATCTCAGAGTCGAATGATCAAAAATAGAAATGTGCACTCCGAAACATATCTCAGTATAATCTCCGAATACGCTGTCAGAATGAATCTAGAATGATCTTAGAAATGATGTTAGAATGTCTTTGCGTTGTTTTTAACCTCATTCCCAACTCTGTCGCTCCGAAGCTCGCTTACGTGATTACATTTTTTTAAATCATGTGACCATGTTTCGCCAATAACGTTAAATTTGCATTCCACGCGGAGTTCTCGTAATTGGTTAAATTTAGATGAACGAGTGCAGATTCCTAGCCACTCAGAACGTCCCTTTCTGGGAAGTTTCCTTACTTCAACAACATCGTCCCTTCCAACGATCCTCTCGGTAATTTTAAACCGAACGTATTTTTAAGAATGATAGAAGCTAAATTTGGGGACTTTCTAACTCTCAACTATCACATCCTCGTGTTCAACGCCTCCGCGCCAACCGTTCTGCGGCGCATGCCAAATGGTCGCGGCTTCGTGGTGTACGTCACCCTATTGACAGTCGTTAAAAGCCGAGTGTCGAGCCGCCTCACACCCTCGCTTTCCAGTTGCTTTCTTTTGTGATCCTTTTAAATTTGTAAATCGCTTCTGCCTTTCTCTGCACCCACGCAATGTGTCATACTGGCCGTCGACCTTTAAAATCAAAATATATTCCAAACGTCGACCTTGTCCCATTCAAAATATATTTTGTTATTTTCCGTTGCTTCCTAGTTTGAATCTAACGACGCCATTTCTACGTTAACAATTTTTCTGCCTCCTACCCCTGGTCAAAAATAACTCTTAGTGTGTCGCCACTCTTCCCTTCCCTTGAATTTTTACGACTCTTCTTTCACACAAAGAGGCACCAATTTTTCGTGTTTTTTTAAACTTCAATGCTTTATAGCAGTTTCAATCGTTCAAAATAATATTGTAAATAATATATTTTAACACTTACAGAATTCTAAGACGAGATAGATAAGGAGCGTTACGAAATAACAGGAAGTAAATACGACAAACTATCACCTATTTAACCGAAATAATTCATAGACACAATTAATGTTTAGTAATATAAATTTGCAATAATAAACTCTTCAGTATTTAATTAAATTACATAAAAATATTGATGGATGCTGGCTTTGTTGTCGCGTTAATAATATCCTGATTATCTTTACATTTATTAATAAATGTATGTCTTGAAATAGAATATAAATATTACTGATCTTATCTCCCGCAAAAACGAAAAAACAGAATTTGTATATTAGATTCTTTTATATAAATTATTTCTTAATAAACTTTTTAAACCGGGTAAAATGAAGACGACCAAAATATAGAGTAACATGTTAAAATCATCGCTCTCCTAATAGAATGCTTTAATGTCGCTCTCTAGTGCATACTGAGAAAAATATATGAGGTTGTGCAATGATAGTATGTGCAATGGTTTTGCACCACTTGTTTACTTTTGTCATGTTTATTTGATATTTTCCTCCCCTAATTGTCCGAAATATTTTTAAATAACCCATTATATTTTTCAATGATCTGGATTTTCTGCTATACTTTTTAAGTTTAAATTTATTTTTGAAAAGAAAAATTACTTGTTTCACTTTGCAATAACCTTTGTCTTTCAAATTACATTTGAAATTTGTAAATAATATTTTACTCCCTTTCTCGTTCAAAGTATTTTTAAATTACCTATAAAATGTATGAAGTAGATATCCGTACTAATATTATGAATATGAAAGTGCACTTGAATGTTAGGGGAAACGTACGGAACAAATACTGTTGAAATAAGGTTTAAAAGTAATTTGAAACACAGATACGATCATAGGATATGCTAGGTTATCATAAAATTTGCATTACATATTTTTTCGAATTGCTATACAAATTAATTTTAAATTTTTTATTGTAATTTGAAAAAAAATTGTAAAGTATACAGAGATGTGGCATGTAAACGAAACATGGAGGACCACCTGTAACATCACAGAAATGATAACAGGGAATATTAAGTAGATATTGTGTATGGTAATATAACGCTCTGCCCCGAAACTGCATTCGCAATGTTTTAGTCGAGAATTGGCTTTTATCAATAACTCTCTTAATATCATGTTCTATGAATCACGAATTTACTAACTAGTCCTAATTATCAGAATTCTGTACAGTGAGTTATTGTTTTGCAATAATAACTACGTAGAGAATACTGATATACTGAATTTAATTCGCAGCCATACCGTAAAAGTAAATACAGAATAAAATAAAGGTAGATAAAAAAAGCAAAACTTACCCTACAATTCTATGTATGTTGTTAATTAGATACTAAGTCCCGAAATAACTTTCGCGAGAATTTAGTTAGGAGGGTACGTAACAAGAAACTGGTTATAACATTCCATCTCAGAATGCATGTCGTACCATTTGAATTGCAGTTGTATCAAGTCTTGATTAATCAGAATTCTACAATGTGTTATTATTGGTTTCTTGCAACATAATCAAACCTTGTTCGTCAGATGTCGCGCTTGAATTAAGAAAATATACTACAGACAGTTTTTATTTTTGTCTGGTTAATAGTGAGCATAACGCATAAACATATTTAATTTTGTGGGGGTGCGGGGATTACGACGGGCAATTTAATTTATGTACTCATAGACCCTTGTATGTGCTGTAAACTCCAACATTGCACGTCATCCACTAACAAAAAAATGTTAAGGTTTTTATTTTCTTATAATAAAAATAAATTTATTGTCAAAAAACAGTACAGACTGCGTATGACCACGTGGAGGACAATAAACTAATTTACTCTCCGGAAGCAAGCAAGGGACCATCCCATCAATTCCGATCAAGGGCCCTAAGGCAGAGGCGGATTCAAAAATTTCAGCAAAAGTTCCTAGATAAGATAAAAAGTTAGCTGCGAGTTATAATACATATATAATGTTATATGATACGACACTTATGCTACGAGACCAATAAAGGAACCTCTATAACATCGCTTTTTTTTTCTTTACTTGCAATTTTCGCAATTTTTATGTTCAGAATATTGAGAAGGTTCTGGTCCACTTTAAACAACGTTGAGTACCGTCCAGCTCCAATCCTTATGAAGTCGACGGCAGCGTTGATGGATATTTTTCAAATATAGTTAAAGCGCATAAATTGTCTTTTAATTAGTCCTCGAATCTCAATAGAGTGATTCGGACATTATATTTTACAAAGAAATACATCGATGATAAACCACTAATCTAAACACTAAAGTTTCTGGTTTTGAGAAATACTTACTCTTTTATATTATGAAGATTAAGTTTACAAAGCTAATGTGTATTAAAAAAAGTTTGTTTTTCAAATATCTCGCTATTCACATTACCAGTGCAGAGATTAACCAACTACACTATTATACTGTCATACTCATTTTGTAACAATTTGAATGTTACATGCGGTTTTTAATATTACCTATACTCATTTTAATATTATATACATTTTAAAGTATAAATGTCTTTACTTGAAGTCTTTAAACATAGATTTACATAAGAAACCCAAGAAACACGCAAAAATTACCTCCATCGCAGTGCTTGATTTTCATTTCCGTCATCGTTCTGCTCCTGGATGGATATAGTAATTTGAATGATCGAGTGTTAGCGTGCTGGCATCAAGTCTTGGAGTAGTGGTCAAAGGGAACCAATGAAAACGTTAGGTACCGCCCGCAGTGGAGGGAGGCACTGTAATGCATTAGGGGTTCGATTTACGCCTCCGAAGGCAACACATGACGGGGCAGCGGCGGCGGCCGCGACTGCTTGTAAAATCTAAACTATCCGTGCGTGTCTTTCTTAAAAGCACACAATACAGAATGCATTTAATTGGATTAGGATGTATTTTTATATACTTGAGTTGAAGTATTTTAACACGTCTATTTTTAAAACCTCTTTTTCAATAACTTTGGTTTGAATAGACATGATATCGCGGAGTTTTTTATAGAACTCTTTGAGGCGAACAAAATTACCATTCATTGTTGCCACCTATCTCTACCCGTTTAGGCAGCATATGCAATTACCCCTCTCCGAAGATTGATTTTTCCCCGATTTGATTGTCTATAACTTGTGATTCCCAAGACAACGAAATATATACGCAAAACTTGCCAGAGAACATATCTATGAATTCCAACAACAACAACAACAAAAAAATCACGTAAATCGGGTTAGTGGTTCTCGAGTTTTGGGTGTAATAAGTTTGCTGGCCAACAGACATTAAAGTGACATGAATTGAATGAATTCAATTGCAATGTATCTTGGAATTTTCAATTCGCTCCGCATTGAAGGAGAAATGGCGCAGCCAATCAAAAACGTAACCTAAAACACACACACAAACACGCGCACACATATATGTGTGTGTAATACACATATATATAACCGACAAATATTGTGCCGATGAAGACGGTGACATGAATGATCGTGAAGATCCACCATCAACTATGTCTGTTGTTACACAAGGTATTTTCACATCTGAATACTTAATCAAAAATATAGCTATTCAATTACAATATTTTTGATCTCTTTAATCTTTGAGATGAGAGCCCTGGACCTTCAGTCGAGCCTTGTCACCATATGAAGATAAGACCAGACCTTCCAGAGCCAAGCGTCTCCGACCAAATTGAATATTTTTATATATATCGTAAAATTACTAATTTATATATTACATAGTCGGTTAAGAAGTTAAATAGTTGAAAATATAGGAAGTATTTTGGAAGTAGTACATGGAAACGCAATTTGACATCGTTAATTTAGGAGCGGATTACATTACAATAATATTCTTTAAGTGCTTTTCTGTTCCAAAATAGAACGTTTACATATTTGCCTGAGTATGTGCTCAGTAAAAACTATATTACGATCTAGTTCCATAATTACATATAATAAAATATGGGAAAATTGTGTCACATCATACATACTAGCAGAACAAGTTTTCAGGAAAAGCGATATATAATAATAGTACCCGAAGAAATAAAATTTTTTTAAAATTAATAAACTGCTATAAATTATTTAGAGCATGTTGAATTATTTCAAATATGATATTGTGAAAGTAGAACTCATGCTGAGGTTCTTAGAATAGCGGCATAGCAGCGTCCGATATACATTCAATTCAAGCGCGCGCTGACGTGTTGACTTGCGCCTAAGATTTTCATGCTCTACAAATGACACAATTTGAAGGAAATTTAATATAGTTTGACAATATTCTCTAAATGTGTGTAATTTTTCGAGTTGTAAGTAAACAACATAAGAAAATCTATTTTTTGGGGGTCCATTTCAAAATTTTGATCAAAATTCACGCTCTAGCGCGATATCTGTTCATCAGACTTAATTTGTAGGAAAGTTAATGCACATTAATTTTGCGTTCGTATACCTTTCCATAGAAACGCATTCTTTTCGAGATATAAACTAAAAAAGTGCGCTTTTTCGAAGTTTTTTGAATTTTTCTCAAAACGCACAGGGTTTACGAGGTAGCAAAGTTGAAATTCGGATTCAGCACCTCCGAAAACATAGGAATCGATTGAGAAAATAATTCTATATTTTAATCCCAGCCAAACTACCATGACTGGACTAAATAGTGAAATAAAACTTGTGTACATACTACAGCAGAACCACGATTAACCGTGGTGCTCGCTCTTCCGTCGAAAAATAATTTCAACTACAATTTCTACTATAGAGTAAATTAGTTATTGTTCTTCACGTCGTCAACGCCGTTTGTTCTGCTCTTAGACAATAAATATTTTATCATATACAAATCCAACTACTTCCTACTATTTCCACAGTTGTATGTAGGTTCCTCAAAACTTAGAGACAGCATGTTACAGCATGTTCATCAATTTATTTAAATGCCAAATATGAAATATTTAGATTTCAAACTACTTAATAATTAAGTGGAATATCAGATTTTTCATGTAGAAGTTTTGAAGTAAATATAAAACCAAAACTACCCATATTAGATAAACTTCTGCAAAGTTTGACAGTGTCAACACAAAATTTTACCTTAAACAAGTATGAAAAGGTAAACTAAAGAGGGTCAATACTCATAAGAATATGGCATAAAGAGTAAAAAATACATAAAGGTACCCAAAATCTTCAACAAAATTCTGGACAAATTGTTTTAAAACGTTGTGCAGTAAATTACCCACAATACACATCCCAAATACAAAATACACATTCCATCATCATAATAACAACAAGCTATTTCCTTCCAAAACTCATTTGTAACAATCCTTCCAGAAAGTTTAAAATTACTACTAAAATAAATGTACATTCACAGAAAAATTAAATATAACATTTCATACTATTTCAACCAAGTAATTTTCATTTCAAAACCCTGTTGCACCATGGAACAACTAAAACGAAACCTTTCTTTTATTTATAACCTAAACAAAACATAAAATGGAATTTGAAATAAATTTTTACATTAAAATTTAATTAAATTCACCCACCACTGGCACCTCTTTGGCACAAAAAAAACTTCAGACACACTTAAGCAGAGCTTCAACCACAAAATGCCTTGTTCTCTATCCAACAAAAACTTTAATAGAGACAAATAAAACTTAACTTAAAAAATTACTAGCTCATACAACCAGAGAACCACTTCTGACCACCGAGTATACTACATTCAAATAAACAACCCAACATTTTAGGCCATGGATGTTCACAAGGAAATTGAAAGTTCTGTATGGTCTATCGATATTTTCACCGTATATGCAACATTGTTGAAACATCTGAAAACCGCATTAAGCGGTTTACTCATAGAATTTATCAAACGTCAAAATAAACGGGATATATGCATTTGTAATAACTGGCAGAAACGTATGACGATAAGACTGCTCCTTAACGTTCGAAAGCCCGAAGACCGCATACTACGTACACTGAGTTAACTGTTTTCTTTCAACAAAACTAAAAAACTACATTTCTACATGAGCAGTACAGCTTCGTAGCAAACACCAACGTCACTCTCATACAAATTAATATTTTCTTTCACAGGGTTCAAGGAGCTCTCATGGAGAGCTCGCCATCAAAATCATATATCTGATAATTAACTTACCCCATGATGTCCGTTCCCGTCGTCATTTACACAAATTAACACAAAAAATTATAATTTATCCCACTACCATTTTTATAGTGGAGACCACTTTGCCGGAAGTCTCGATACGTCATGGTCCCTCGGCACACAGGAAGTTGGAGCAGAAATTTCTTCCTCGCCCACTTATAACACATCCATGACAACCACGGACGAGGAATTGCTTACTCCGTGGAACCCACTAGTTATTCCGTGTACCGTACGAATTTTCCAGTTATTTACCGTGTGAAGGACAAATCGCAGAGATATCGGCGGTTCGATTTCAATACTCGATTCAGCCTACTTCAATTTATTTTCATTGTAGACTACATCTGCTACGTGCCATTTTAGTAACACATTCATGAAAATTGTATCTTGATGAGAGTTGTGTAGTGACGGTCAATTTTATTGAATAAGAAATTCGGCAATTTGGTGACTGATTCAATCACATCTGATTTGTGACAAAATTCTTTCCAACTCATTATTCTACCTTACCTTCCCCACAATTTGTTGACCTAATGGTTAAATGGTTATTTTGAGGATGATTTAAATTCTGTCATTTATCATCACTGGCTCTTTATTGAAAATAAATATCTCTCATAATTCATTTACAAGGAATGATTCATTTGTGACATAATCCAACAAAAAAAGTTCTTGATTATTTATCCGAGAAGAATCTTAAAATATGGATAATTATATTTTACTTCTTATCAAGATATCACATTGCGCTGATTACAGTACTTATAATGAAATTGGAAAGGTATGCAGAAATATGATAAATCCACAAGATCAATAACCAATAAAACTACTGTCTGTATAATAATTACTTTACTTTAGAAATAATACTGAAAAAAACACTATTTCATTCAGAATTTCAGCCATATTTACAAAACTTAAGTCAGATCTTCAAGGCAAAATTCTTAACACGAATATCAAGCCTATTCAAAATCTCTGCCACGTTCTCCTGAGATATTTTTACCAGAAACTATTTTACCAAATCATTTGAATGCCAGTAATAATTCAAATAACTCCTTCACACGTTTTCATATTCTACAAATACTACAACTACTCATGAATTTAATTCTCACTGGAAATGTGTTGCAGTCTTTTCCATATCACTGGACATATGTACCTCATACAAAAGGAAAAAAATTACAGGCAGTACTATGCACAATGATTCGTAAAAGAGTTTTTTGTCAGATTTCACAAATAAATTCACTGTACAATATACATTTATATGCACACAAATACATTTAAGTTCCATATAAACAAAGTCTTCAATATACTCAAACTGTCATGACTTTTTCACATCTTTGATAAAAAGTAAACAAAATCCAACACCTTTATACAATGTTCTTTGCAATACAGGAATATTTTCTATAAAGCACGCATTTCAACTGTACACAATTTGTTCAAGACTTTCACTAATTATAAATATAAAAAGTTCTTGAACCAGAAAACATATTTCTCGAAATTCAATCAGTCATTCCACCTTATATACAACACAATTTGCAAATCACATTAAAAAAAGTTCACTACTATGAATTAGGAGGTGGCCTTCTGTCATAATCCCTCCGATAGTCTCTCTCCTTTCCTCTCCACTCAGGAAAATTTCCTCCTGGTCCAGGGCCACCGGTCATAGGGGGTCCAGGAAACCTCTCTCGTGGAAAATGAGATGATGGAGGAATGTCATTTGCAGCATATGGTCCTGGTCCAACAGGGTATGGAGAAGGAGGAGGACCATAATGACCCCCATAATTCGATGGACCCTGATGAAACCTAAAAGTAAACAAAACTTATATTTTTGTGGCTCTCACAAGGAAGTTACATAAATAAGATCAGAGAAATATTGGGAAAGTAATCAAATTCTACCCATTTGGATATGTGCTTATTCTTTTCTGTCTTCTTCCAATTCAATATTTTTACTTGAAATTATTCTTTAAGTTAGAAGTAAAAAATATAGTGAATCAAACATCATTTAATTTTTGTATTAACCATAAGTACAATTCAAACCTTCTTGTAGTAAGAGAATATGAAGTTTAACCAAATCAAGTTATATACAACACCATTTTTGAAAGGAGGTAACTATAACTCTATCCCCAGCAAGGGATGGATTGGTACAGAAACTGAGACAGTGTCAGAGGTTAGAGAGGTGGGTGATATCATGATATAAGTAGTCAATAAGTGTTGACCACTAATAGCAACATATATAATTTAAAAGAAATAGAAGGCAAAATAATGTTGTTTAAATTATTAATTACATATTTCAAAGTTACGAACTTTTATTTTCATTTTATATTTATTACTATGGACCAATCAACTAGTAAGAAAAAAACAAATGGCTTTTTATATCTGTGGTAAAGCCCACAACAAAAAAAGTGTCTTTACTATAGACTAGCTTATTCTAACACGTGTAACAACAGTTAATTTTGGCTAAAAGGTCCCTTTCTGTGCTCATCAATTTTACTGATTCTGAGGTTCATAATGAATTTAATTTATTTCATTTTTGTTTATAAATAAACTTATAAAGGGAATACCATTAAGGAGGGTGCACAAACTATAAGTCCAACAAGTCAGTCCTCCACAGCATGCAATCAGTCCTCTTTTGATAGTACAATTAGTGGTTTACATGAACATTAGTATATTTTGCTTTACATAAACTCACAATGTATTTTAAGATCAAAGTCAAATGTCTAAGTATTCTTGTTCAAGAACTGCAGTCACAGTTAACGTACTCTTAGATGAAGCAGGCAGAGGTACTGCACAGGGAAAATTTTGCATGGCTCATTCCCTTCTATTGCAGATTTTCCCAATTTTAAGAGCAGATATCCAAATCATTATCATGTTCTGCATGATCTTCACACGATTAATAATTTGTCATTGTCCGTTAGAGCATGTTTAATTGCTTTTTCAGAATCCCAGTACTACATCAAACAAGGAATTTTTAGCAATACTTTAGTAATTAACATCAATATCCAACAATAAAGTAGTTTGTTTCAGAATAACATATTGTAAATTATAAAAACTATTTCTGTTCGAGTACGCGAAGTGCAAAGACAAATTTCATCTTTCTGATAGAGGACAGCTTGTAGTGGAATGTTCTCACACCCAAAGCACTGATGACCAGAAGAGCGTGGGATCGATTCCCTGCTCAGCTCTTATTAACCAAGCTTCTGCTCACTTATAAACTTTCTTTATAGGACCTATTTACAAAATAAAATTTTCTCTAGAAACTATTATATTTAAAACCGAGTATACTTGCCTTCTTTTATCCATCATGCGGTGATTTCTATCTCTGTGGTATCCTGAGCTAGAACCTCCGCCCTGCATTCTTTGATAATTGTCATATCTTTCTCGAGGATGATCCTTACTGAATCTAAACATGGATATCAAATTATTTCATTCATCGATTTCTATTAAGAAACCTTCAATCCAATAAAAATTACACAAATGATACAAAAGAAATAAAATAAAGAAGTATTCACATATTTCAAGGAATCTTAATTCACAATTCATGTAGTTACACAATTGGTTGGCACTTCAGAGTTGGTTAATCCATACTAATATATAAATGTGAAACCCGAAAATATGTCTGTCCATTTTCTACATGATTACGGATAACCCGCTGAATTGATCACGATGAAATTTGTCAGGGACAGTTTAGATGTCCAGGATGAACATAGGCTAACTTTTGTTTCTAGAATGTGTAATAAGAGATAAAAATGTGATAAAATCGGAAAAAATAATTATATTTGCTTATGTTGCCTACACAAGTAGAGGTGGGTGACAACTATATGCATGACAATATTGTTTGCCTAGAAGAGTTCTACAAAAAAGTCCACAACAGCATATGCAAATCTACAAAAAATAAACTAAATTATCTATAACACATTATTAAAAATAGAAGTGTTGAGATACTTTAAGAGAATGAGAAGGTAAAATCAATCATCATCAAATTTAATGGTTTATTTGTGTTGTACACATATCAAAGATAGAAAACACCTCTCAATTGTAAAATTTAGACGAATAGTTTAGATTTTACAAGAATGATAATGAAATGGTGCAGCAGTCTCATGTGTCAGAAACAAAAAATTAGGATGATGTTTATGTTATTTAAAACCAATAAGACGAAGTATTTAAATCTTACAATATAGACAGATTTTATTTTTTCTTGAGTAAAAGAAGATTAGTCTAAGAAAAATCCCAGGCAATGCCGGGTAATCAACTAGTTTATCATAAGATTACTGATGTAGGGAAGAATTCAAAGGAGCCCCAGCAGTCATGAAACTTTCTTCCCTTAAAATTGGTTGACACTTTATAAAGTAAATATGTAAGCTACTTAGTGGTAATATTTGAATTATAAATAAGGAAATGAAAAAATCAAATAAATATGTTTTCATTTATTTTACCCTTCATAGGAAAGTAACAACCTTATCACAAGATCTTAGAACTATCTTCACTGGACTTAAGCATGTTTTTTTTTTTTGAAGTCTGACTTTTATCGAGTGGACAAAATGTACATGACCACTTGCAGACATGTAAAATAATGATCGCTTTGTCTTCATTCGTTACTTCATCCATTCATCCCTCAGAGTTCCTTTATTCCTGCATTAGTTCCTTAATTTTCCTTCAAATCCCTCATATGACCTTTCATGTTATATTACAAGAGTGCAAGTATGTTTGTACATCAAAATAATTTTTGGATATGTTAATGTAATTCTGCACAAGCATTATTACCAAATAACTAAACTATTCCATTACTTTGACTTGATTATCATTATCATACCTGTCTCGAGATTGAGATCCACCTTGCCAACGTTCTCCATCACCAGGCATAGAACTACCAGTGTGACGCATGTGTGGACTTGCAGAGGATCTGTCACCACCAGGTGGAAAATCATGTCGACCTGAGTAAGTTGTCTGGTTCTTCTGGGGAGTAGTAGGACCATTGGCATCTCTACTTCGTTGTGGTGTAGAAACCTGCCCACTACCACCACTATCTTTTCGTATTCTAGGCCCTTCTTTACTTCTATCACGATCCCTTTCTCTATCATGATCACGGTCACGGTCACGACCACGATCTCGGTCTCTAGAAGATGCACGATTTTGGTCTCTTTCACTAGTCTTCTTGTTTCGTTCCTTATCCTTGTTCCGCTCCTCCTTATCATGGCTCCGACTGAAAAACATTTATTTAAATAGAATCAGTTATATATTTTATAGAAATAAAAATTAAAAAATTGACAAAACTATTATACTGTAATACAATATTTACAAACCCTAAGACATCTGTAATACAATACAATATGATTAATGTTGTCGTCAGGCTAAACTCAGTTATCAAAATGCTTTTCCATAACATCTTAATTCATAAGAACAGTTTCAGATATCAAATTTATCTTTCATTTTATGAGATAAAATGTACTCAAAAGAAAGGGTTATATATAAAGCTGCTACATAGTAAAACAAGGGAGTCAATGCCCCTTTTTGGATCCTTTTTCTAATAAGATATCCTTTTTCTTTTAATAAGAGATTAATTGAGAGGATTTAAAAAAATTAAAATGCTATTTTTGCTGTATTCAAGGCAATGGCTGCATCACACTCTAAGCACACAGTATCTTTCTTTCAACTGTTCATACAGGGTCATTTTCAACATTAAAGTTGTATATCTCCTTGAAATATTTTCAGCACATCATTTGTAAAAAAGGGGATCAGGATGGGTTACAACTTGTGTCCCAGAAGAAACCCTTTACTATCCATAAACCGTCCTTTAACTACAAAATGCAAAAATTACAATTTTAAAACTTTTTGTTACGTAACTCCAAAGCTAACACCTACTCCATTGGAGCATAGGGTAACCATTTCACAACACCCTTCCATGCCAGGGTACATAACATAATTTATGGATAGTATCTTGAGTCAATTTACTCAAAGTCATGTAACTTTGCCGAAAATTAAGCAATATGGCTGCCTAACGCAAATTGCCAACTTCTACAAATTCAACTTAAACCCAAATAAATATTTATAATAATCACAAAAGTGACTATTGAAAAGAAATACAATTTGATAACACAACAAACTTAAGATAAGGAAATATTCATTCCACATGCTCGATGCAGAAGGAACAGTAGCACCACAAGAGCAAGTACATTGAATCAATGGCCGATATAGGCAATAGATTTAAGTTTTCAGAAATTCGTATGTCCTGCCAACATAACGCAAGGTACAAATATCATTACTCTTATTGACGAAGGTGTTGGCTACACTCTGTACAAGTGCTATACCAACATCAAGCCAATTAGACTGGCAATAGATAAAGAAAAGAAGATATAATTTTTTGTCAAGAGAGCTGTTACAAACTGCCTAATACAATGTTGAGGACCACAAAGTAATTTACTGTGATTAATATACAATAAACTAATAAACACAGTGAATTTCCATTCATGATCTTTTTTCTTTCTGAAGTTATTTTCTCGGAGGAAAGAAACACAACTTGGATTATACCATAGTTGATAGAGGCTGAACCTTAAGTTGAGTTTTACTAAGTCAGTTCCATCCTGTTTTCTGTCAATTAAGCATTTGGTAAACTAAGATGTTTTGCCATTTCTTCCTGTATTACTATTTCATCATGGTCAAGGTAGTAATATGCTATGCTAAAACCCAAAAATACACTTGTCATTACATGTCCTTTAAACCCATCTATTTCCTCTCCAAATAGTTGAATAGTGGCTGCAATTATAGTTTGACTACCAGGAAACCATGCGATTGTCCAAGAAGATAGTTTCTAGATTTCGTAGGAATCTTCTTACATTTGCTTTTTCAATTATATCAGGGAAAATGGACATCAATTTCATGCTGCTTCTTTTTTTAACAAATTTTAAATTTATGTTAAATCTAGCTTTATTTGTTCAGGGAAGACTCATTTCCTCAAAGATTTATTAATGATGAATGGGAGTCTACAGGCTATAGTTTACAGATTTTGACCAAGATTTCATCTTTATTTGCAGCTGATGAGGACTTAAAGACTGTATTTAATACTTCATTGTCTTTAAGACTTCATTTTTTGTAAGTATAGTTGATTAACTGAGTATAATTGTATATTATATTTAGTATTTGATCAATAGGTTTAAAGGTTGAGTGATTTTCCTTTAATAGAAGAAGCAAAATAATGGTTAAGATAGTTTGATCCTCTCAGGGAACATTATTCTTTTCCATTTACTTGGAATATTAGGGATTTAATTTTCTTCAACTTTTTCTTGTTTCTTTTTATTTACAACATTGCACAGGATGTTCATCTTGTGGACGTTGCCACACTTCAACCTTTGGTAGGTCTGTTCTTGAGTTAAAAAAATTTTCCTTTCTTTCTTTTTCTTTCTTTCTTGCATTCTTGAAATCTTCATTTTATTTTTTGTTGACCTTCCCAGTAAATATTTTGTGGTTCAATACTAAATAAAACGTCATTATTTCTTCGTTTCTCACTTTCTTCATCTCAATATTTTTAGCAGATTTTTTCCTTCTTAGTTAAGTAGTAGAACATTTATTATACTATTTGAAAAAAAACTATTTGCCAGAAAAAGATTGCCTTTTATTATCTGTTGATATTTTATATTATTGTTCATAGTTTTTTATTATATTTATTTATTTATCATTAGATGAGCTCTTAAAGCTTTTGCCAAATTAATATGTAAAGGATGCCATCGACAATGCCAGTAGTTGTGTCACTGAAATAAACATTATGTACAATAAATTTCACATAATTTCATATAAATTTCACATATTATACACCAATCACAATGTTATCTTATTAGCTTTAAACTTAAAATTCTTAATTCTAATTTGATCACCCCATTCACACACACATATACACACGCTCACAAATGCATGCAAACACACCCTGGTGTGCCACTAGGATCAGTTCTGGGCCCTATCCGGAGGAACATTGGATTCAATGCCATTCTTGGTCTTGCGCTACCATAAGCTACTTAAGTAATCAACTGACTTCAGGGATGATGTTGCAGGGGTTGTTGTAAGCAAGCTTCAGGAGGAAGTGAAATAGATAGCAGATTACGCTGTTGCAATTATTCCTGGCTTTCAACGGTTGACATAAAACTTACAGATCATCAAGCATTAGCAGTAGTAGTCTTTAGTCGAATGTTTACAGAGTTCATCAATCTGACAGCGAGGGATTCAGAAATTCGTTCCAAACTGTTAGTGAGATATCTTGGTGAGCTGATAGACTCACGACTGAAACTCTAGGAACACCTACAAAGTATGATTAGAAAGGCTGCATATGTCATTTGCACCCTTTGCACCCTGTCATAAATAATGTCCATGTGGACCAAGACAAAATTGGAGCAACCTCGTAGCATCCCTGAACATGTTAATTTTCTTGTATTTGGTTCTGATAGCGGCCGATGCAATAAATACAGGCAGCTATAAACAAGAAAAGGTCTCAACCTATCACTTAAGTGAATTGACGAGGGACCTTTCAACAAGCACAGGTTGAAAGTTTTCCTGATTTTTTAAATACTGAAACATATTGACTACTAGTAAGTTATGTCATAATATTAGCAGCGATAGCACATTGGAAGGCATTGAAAAAAATTACGAAAACCCGATATTTTTCGCACGCCAAAAAGGCATTTTTGTGGGTCCTGTACAACCCTAAACTACAAAGCAGACGATCATCGACAGCTGAATCATGCGGCTGAGCTTTGATTTGTCCGACTTCTATGTATCTTCACCATTCAGAGAGGACATGAACAATGTTTTTCCCACACATTTAAGAAAAGGATCAGTCAAGTCAAATAGTAAAATTCTATATGCAAGTTCACCTAAGTATGCCATTCATGTTCAAGCTTCCTTTCGCTATCTTTGTACAGGAATTCAAGTAAAATATTAAATCTAAAATTTTGTGTATAATTTATTTAAATATTGACAGAGTCAAACATTACATTTTCAAAATGATGGCCGATTAAAGAGAAAAAAAGTATTCTCGGTACCACTAAAAATTCAGCAGTTTAAAAATATTATTATTTCATGCACGTTTATGTGGATTGCTAGTATATCTTTGTCAAGAATTTTCTTGTACAAAATGCATATTTATTGTATAATTGAAACATTTCAATTAAAATAAATGACATTAAACAATTAACAAAATACATTTCATTTTTCTTTCATGTCTTTTGTGTTGCTATTGAATGCTACTGGTACTTTAAATGATACAATGAAAACAAAATTTGTTTCTACATATTAATACAAACAAAACTGAAATAAAATTTTATAATAAAGGTCGATTAAATGTGTGAAAGATCTTAATTATAAAGCGATAGAATTCGTATTTGGTTATAATACAGAGATTCAGTATCGGAGAAGGATATGGAGGTGATATTGCAGCATGCAAACTGAAACTTATGGCAACAGTCGGTGACCTTCATTACAGCAACTCTTTTCGGTCAGTACTGGAAAGGGTTGCTTTTCCTTACGATTGTCCAAAGTGTGACTGGAAAGAAGACGCCAAAAATTGGCAAACTTCTCGAATTGTTTTCAGTGTCTTCCACTGTGCCATCATTGCTAATATTTTGACAGGATATACTGACAGTCAATGTGTTTCAGTGCAAAAAAAATCAGGACTACTTTCGACCTGTGCTTGTTGAAAGTTCCCTTGTGAGACCGCTTTCCATACAGTATCATATGAAGCAGTTTGTGTGATATAGGGTATGGCTCTCATCTAACTGCTGGTGGATGAGTGGCAGAGAATATAGAAGAAACAGTAATAGGACACCGAAGCGAAGGAGAACACACACAATTTTCATATGCCCTCACTTCCAGAATGAGAGTGGAGACTCAAGGGCGGAGAGAGAGAGTGTGTGAGTGAGTGTGAGTGTGTGCGTGTTCCTGCCGACTCAGTCGAAAGGATGTATCTAGAATAACTTTGTATATCTAAGATGTAAATAGGAAAATACGCTCAATAGCTCAGAAGAAAATACATCCAGTACAGACTGGCCATGAAATCCTTTATTTCTACAGTCCAATGCAACTGTTTCAAATTGGTGGTAACGAACTACATTTGTTAGCATGTGTAATGAAATAGATAATTTTCTGAAGTAGTAGATAACCTTTGTACAGCAAATTCATCACATTACTTTTACGGCTAACTCAACTCTAGTGTATTCAATGATAATTGCTCATGATGTTTACAATTCCTTACGTTGATTTCTCTATTCCGTCTTATATAGGCATCTTCTGTTTGGAGACCGCCCCCTGATATGTTGTTGTTATGAATAAACTGGA
Organism: Laupala kohalensis; assembly: GCA_002313205.1. Classification (NCBI taxonomy): domain Eukaryota; kingdom Metazoa; phylum Arthropoda; class Insecta; order Orthoptera; family Trigonidiidae; genus Laupala; species Laupala kohalensis. The sequence continues at coordinate 489,943 of NNCF01126791.1, forward strand.
GGTTGCGCAGAGGAGAATTCTCAGAATTTATCTTTCAAAACGGATATTAGAATGAGTATATATAATCACTTCAAACAAATCTCTTGCAGTTTCAACAATCACACAATAAAATAACATAGCTGAAGCAAATATGAATAATAAATTGGAAAAAGCTATAAGATGGTTTGCAAATAATAAGCTTACAACAAATGTGGAAAAGACTGTATACATGGCAATTGGTTGCTATGTTGACAGTTAACCTGACGCTGATCCTATATCCATAGGAAATGCAATAGAATTAAATCTCATCAATATTTGGGAGTAATCTTTGATGATAACTTAAACTGGAACATACACATGGCTATGCTGGTAAAGAGACTCAGATTCTATCACTACATTTTCTATAAACTAAAGCATTTCAATTACAGATGCTACATTGTATATACTACTGCTTTGTGCACAGTATAGCTACTTTCGGAACAATAGGATGGGGTAGAACATATGGTGCATCAGTGAATCCAGTAATTAAATCGATAAAGAAGTTCCAAGATAATTTGCCCCATGAGAACTTAAAACCACTCGGTATCTTGCACACATATCTATTGATGCACAATTATATGATGCACATATCACTGATGCACAGTTATGAGCAGATGAAAAATAAATTTCAAATTTTCACATCAAGAACTAGATTTAAGTCTCTTCAGCTACCATTTGGGAAAAAAACTCTTTATTAGAGAAGTAGCCATTATGTTGCCTTTAAAGTGTTTAACTCTCTTCCATCCAAAGACATTATCAGGAAATAAAAGTGGGATTAAAAACACTCTTAAAAATAATATTGTCACATTTCATACTCTGACTATAATACCCCCAAGATAAATACTTTTAGTTTCTTTTTTCCATTTTCTGTTTATATTTTTATATTTTAACCCACATATTATGTATTATAAACACTGATATTATTTTCCCCATGATATATGAATATTTGTTAATTAGTTATTAATTTATTTGTTTATTGCCTTCCCCACGCACAGATGGCTTGACCATCTCTAGTGGGTGACAAATTTTGTACAATATGTATATTTTTCGTTAAAAAGATGTTAATAAATTTCAATTTCCATTTCAATTATCTTCGTGAAAATCGTCAATTCACAAAGTAAGCTCCTGTATACAGAACTCACGATTGTTTATATATTTTATGCCTTTTGGCAAGGTTCAGGCCATGAGGCCTGCTCTTCCACCTCACCATTGGACTTGGAAAATGGAATTGGGAGGGAGAGATGTTGGTGTTGCTGGGGAAATTACGGTACTAAATCAACATTTGTCTGTAGTAGGTGAGGGAAACCCCGGCTGAAAACCTCACCTCATTCAACCGAGTGGGGTTTGAACCCACTCTCTACTGCTCAGCTAGATCATGGAAGCGAAAACGCCACCCCTATCGGACTGTAACTTACAACTAATACAGTAACTTATGTTCGGTACACTGTTAGTCACAAGACCACTGCAAAAGAACTCGTTCACTTAACATTAAATGTGACATTATTATTTATACTTCCCCAGGATAATTTTCCCAAATGTGAGTGTTTAATTGAGTGAACTAATGAGGACATTATTGTAAGTCTTGTTCCTTCTAGTTTTGTATATGTTTTTTTGCTCTTTAAAAAAAAATTTGACATCAACGTGGAAGATTTCCTTTGGAGATAACTTTGGGCATAAATAGAGAAGCAAATAAGTATGGTGTTACACGGAGAGCAATGGAGCAAAAATTGCAACCACCAATTTCCATGTTGGGCAAGATTATAAAAGGAAGATTACAATTAATCCCAAAATCCAACCAAACATATGTGCCATGAACACAATGGAAGCTAAAGCAAAATGAACTAATAGAAGCTTAACAGATAATTAATTGGGTTCCGGTATCATTTAATATGATTGAAATATGCCCAATGATAAATAAAACTAATTTTGTTAGTCTTGACAATACCATCTATATTTTACACATACAGGCATGTTTTGCTACCATCCTAATCTTACTAATATATAAAAATTATATTCTGCTTGTATATTTGTTACCTATGATCATGAAAACTAAGAGGATTACAGACTTCTGGTTTCTTCATTCGAGCAAGATCATTCAACTTAACATTTAAGCTACGTTCAAGTTGGATACTTTGTTAAACAAATTATTTCAGCTAGGTTCAAGTTTGATACTTTGTTAAACAAATTATTTATCAACAAATTAAAAAACTCTCATATTCAGCTAGCAAATGTACAAATGCAATCTTATAAACGTGGCTGTTACAGCACAATAGATTCACATAAGATTATCTGAAAAATCCATTCACTGAGCAAAATATTCAACAGATTGTGAAACATTATATCATAAGGCCTACTGAAAAAAGGAAGTAGACATTTATCTTAGTGGTCACTAGTTTGAAAAACAACTGAATACAGATACAACAAGAAATCCAAAACATAACACAGTACAGTTCATGTCACTTATGGTTCATTCAGACTTCTCTAAACGCAACACACAGACTCTTTTTGTTGATATATCTGATAGTCAAACATGCAGTGGAACCCAGTTATAAAAGACCCACTTGTTAGAGATTCCCGGTTATAATGGACAATATCAGAGGTCCTTCTAACAAATGTATAGAAACAATTTTATTTATTTCTTATTACAAAACTTTGATTTCGCAGATATAAGATACCCGTTTCTAAGAGATTCCCGCTAATAGCAGGCAAAATATGTTTCCCTTCAGTAATTTCCAACCTCCATGTAAGAGACAATGTAATTTTTCACTAATTCTGCAACAATTAACATCCATTATATAATCAAATTAAAATTATATACACTGTTGTTCCATAAAAGGTCGTTAGTCTTACATTATTTATTTAATTTTTCGCTAAATTTTCATAATGTCTGGGTATGTGAGTCAATATTGTTGTCTGCGTAGCGTGAGCATTGGTGCTTAAGAATCCTGTTGGAGCTGCCAAAATGTGTGTAGAGAATATGTTCAAGTGCAACCTTCGAAAACGTTGAGTTTTGTCCACTATGTAGAGATGGGCTGTGCCTGTGTAGCTTTTCTATGTACCGCCAGGATGGAATACAATATGCTTTTAAGTCGCATGATTGCTGTGATTGAACACCTGTTTACTTACATTTATCCTGGCAGCATATTTATATTTCCCTGATATAATTCCCCCATTTAAAAAAATGTTTGCATGAGTGTACTAACGGGAGCCTTCCAGTCCATTAAATTTAATCAAAGCAAACTTTATTTTCTCCTATTTTTGTACAAGTTATTTTTTTATTTTTGAAACAAATATGATATCCACATGGAAAGATTTATGAAAACTTTGTAAATATACCTGATTGAGTTACACTACCCTTAAATATCACAAACTTTTATCAGGATGTGTTGCAACCATCCTTATTCAATATAAATAGGTACAATTAGGTTCAACTTGTCAAAAATTAATTTCCCACTTATAGAGACAAATTACTATGGAACTTTTAAAGGTGTTTCACTGCAATAAGATTTATAACTTTTCAAATAAGTGATACAAAATCTACTAATGGTTATTAGTATGTAAAGGCAACATTGAGAATTTGTTCTTGAATAGTAAACAAGGAAATTACCTTGTTTCTGAAGGCTGGTATGTTTTCTTATTAGGACTCTGCGAATCCTGTTCTTTTTCTTCATCTAATTTTCGTTTGTTGGTAGCTCGATTGTGACTAGTGTCCTTTGTTTCACGAGCAGACTGCAAATATTAATAGTCATTTTATCTCATATTTCAAATAATAGCAAAGTAAAAAGTTGGAAATTCATGTATACCCACCTCCTCCTTATCATTTTTTTCAGGTTTTGTCTTCTTTTCTTGTACTTTAGGTCGATCCTGATCCTTCTTAACAGCATGTTTATAAAGTTTAAATAATTTTTTTGCATCAAACAAAGTAAATTTTGAAACAAAATACCACAAATTACTCCTCCATTCTTTAACTTGATCTGGATCTTTATAAGCTGTGAGACAGTTATTAATTTGATCACCAATTTGAAGGAGACATTGCCTGGTGGATGCAACTTGTTCTTGTTCTGATAATGTGCTATCAGGGTTATCAAGAGCTTTCAAAGCTTTTTTTACGGGGCGCATTTTTTCTTTACACTAAAATTTAAAAAAAAGGAGTACAATATAAAATTAAACAAATCTACAGGAATAGAAAGACATCGTTCAACATTAATTAATTAAATTTTTACGATCAATATTCTCAATATTTACACTACAACACTCAATATTCACAGTAACACAAGACAAATTTGTAGACAAATACTTAATGTACTTGTTAGCTCCCAAGAGTTAATAATAATATAATTTTTTTATTAATTAAATTCAATAGCAATATTTTACTGTTATTTAATTTAATGATGAAAAGGTTCAACAAAGACCATAACAACATTAATACTGCTACTGTAATAAATAAAACAAAGCCAATAATGTAGAAAATAAATGACAAATTGTGAGCAAATTATAAGCTTCTGAACTCTCAGGTCTAACAATGTAAAGATAATGATTTTACACATGCTTAAAAAAATGTATGAACAAATTCTGAAGCTAATGGAACCATATATAATCAGGGAATAAAATATTTTGGGAACTAACAGCAGTCGCAATAGTGCAATATTAATAAATAAATAATCAGTTCAACAAATTCAACACAGAGTACATGAGAGAGAAACTATAATAGTAATGATAAAGAATGGCAAGAACTGAACAGATTTAATGAGAAGTGAACCAATGTTTCATAATCTAACTCTTAAAAATAACATGCTCAATAAATCTGTTATTGAGATCGATAAATTACTTCAATAAGTATAAGAGCTTAAATAAATATTTCTCAAAACTTGAGATATGATAATTTGTTCGAAGACCTGTAATCGGCAATATTTTCAAAATTACAGATTAACTAGTTAAAACCTTTATTAATAACAATAGTCATTTGAAAGGATCAGATGATGTGGTCATGTCCCTTAAAGAAAATGTAATGGAAACAATAAAAGTTATTGGTATCGAAAAACTAAGTGCTCTTATTTCAAAATTACAGATAAGAATAAATTTTTATTTGAACCAACATAAAGCGTTTTACACAGCAACGTCTCTTTAAAGAGTCTTCCCACCAAATTACACATTGATACTTTTGAACATAAGTACGTAGGAGTCCGGGTAGTGTGACAAAAATGTGGTACTAATTTTAAGCTTAATTAGACACAAATGTTATATGTGTAACAATCTACTACAGAGCAAGCTCAACAATCAAATATGTGATTAAAAACTATTCCAGTAGACTTATTAAGTTCATGCTGCAAGGATAAAATCAATAAATTTATCAAAAATCTAAATTCCATATCAGGGGACAGATGCTTTTATTTTTTCCAGTATTCAATTTGGAACATTCTCATCATACTTCAACATGAATAATTTTTGTATTATTTTAGAGGGATCATGATTCAAAACCATTAAAGTAATAGTGCATTTCTAATACCTTAAATACGATTTCAGGTTTAAAAATTTATCACAAATCACCACAAAAATATGGTTTGTACATTACAAAAAATGAATAAAATTCAAAGAAAAAATTAAGTGAAATGTTCATTGTTTCAATAACGCATTATTCATTATGTACTCAACTCGGTACTAGCCAATAATCTGAAGTAACGTCATTAGCAATTAAACAAATAATCTTATCACCATCATGAAATATTGTCAAGTGCTATAAAAATTTGTGTTGCACTTTGAAATGGTTTGTAAAAACATATACAGTGAAATCTCAAAAATTCAAAATTCTTGCCAATTTGAATCATTTATTAGGTTCTCTCACTTTCCCATTTAAGTCCATGATAATCAAACTTTCTAATTCAAAATTTTCAGGAAGTTTTTTCATAACTGTAAATGATTGTGCTATATTTGTTCTTTCTCTTTATAACATTCCAATAATGTTCTCATTGGAACGGTCTTCGAGATTTAAAAACATTACTGTACTGCTTTATTCAAATGGGTCATTAAACAATTCAGCTAAAGCATTTATACGCAGCCATATCCTTTGTACTTAGCTTAATTTTTCCTCGTTGTTTTACTACTTTAAAAAAAGTGAACATTGTTGAAAATATGCACTAGCAATGATGAGTCACCAACAATATTAGGTAAATGTTTTCTAAAATCACACATGGCATTATATTAAACAATAGGGAATGACGTTGCTTTGCTTTATACATAATATGATTGTAGACTGAAAGTTGGTAGAAATTATCCTAAAAATTGTTAGAATATTCAGTAATCCAAAATTTTGGTAATTCTAACTTTTTCTAGTAGTCCCACAAAAATCTTGAATTGCGAAGGCTTCACTAATAAATTGGGTGATTTACACGAAACACCCAAAATAATGAACTGTCTAATATCTATATGCTACTATACTGGGCAAATTAATTGGGACGAGCTATTTCTTCCCTACTGTAAATTATGTGATTGCTAGTAATCTCTGACGCCACCTTAAAACTGTTTTACCTTCCTTGTAGTGGTGTGACTGTTCAATCTTGAAAATAAGAAAGCAGTTGTTATGAAGTACATTAGTTTTAGATGTGAGCCTTTGGTTGTGGAAGATGGATGTTAGTTTTGCCCTCTGTGTAACATGTTGCTTTTGTGAATTTAAAAATGGACATTCCGAGAAATCGTGCAAAAATTATTGCTCTTAAATATCATTTTTATGACAGAGCAAGATATTGCTTCTGCAGTTGGTGTAGGTAAATTATGTGTGTCAAGAATTCTCACAGGATATAAAGAATTTGGATCAGTCTCCAAAAAGGAGGTAGATGTGGGCACAAACGGAAAACTATTCCAAGAACAGATAAAATCGTAATAAAAAAATAGTAAAATTAATCCAAGGAAGACAAACACAGAAGAGATTTATTGGCAACTCATTGTTAGTAGTTCAATCGTAGACTTCTAGAAGCTGGTCAGAGGACAAGAAGACCAACGAAAAACAATATTTAACTACTAAAGTAATGAAAAATATGTTCAGCACGAGCTAAAAAATATAAATCGTGGGCTGCTGATGACTGGACGACGGTAATTTTTAACTATGAAACTCATTTATTTGTGCAGATTTGCAAAGCTAATTTTGTGAGACGAGGTGAGTGAACCTTTCAAACCTGAGCATGTCAGGTAAACTCTAAAACACCCCGTGAAACAGATGTTTTGGGGGTTGTTTTTTTTGACGACAAATGGCACTGCTGGCTTAGTTCATCTTCAAGGTGTGATGAATTCAACCATGTACATGGGAAATATTATGACGTAAAATTGTTCCATTCATTAAAAATTTCCGAGGGACATTTCAACATGACTTGGCTCCTTGTCATAATTCAAAATTGGTCAAGACATTCATCCTGGGAAATCAAATTAATGTGCTAGATTGGCCTGGAAATTCACCAAATTTAAATCACATTGAGAACTTGTGGTATATTTTGAAGAGAAGTTTAGGTGAGAAGGATTGAACAACAAAAGAACATATGATAACAAATGCTCTAAAAGTATGGTTCCATGATAAGCCAATGAAAAGTGTATTAATCTAGTAGAGTCAATACCAAAAAATCTTCAAGAGGTCATTTCTGCTAAAGGAGGACATACTTCATACTAATACACGTATTTATCATGTATATCAAGGAGTAGAATGAATAAAAGCATAGTTTTCTGAAAAAGTGTGTTTTTTTCTTCTTCATTGTTCCAAATAATTTGCACAGTATAGTAGTACATAGTGATTGAAAGGATATATTATCCATTGGACAGGGAGACAGTGTGTGGCTAGTGATTCTCCATCTCAAAACTCCCCGACTTTTCCATGACTTTCCCTGACCAATGGATTAATTTTCCCTGATTTTTATTGCACATTAACATGCATGCAAAAATTACTTTACCACTTGAGAAACAAACATCCCACCATGTGAAATCTTACAAAAAGGAAGAAGTAATTTCATTAAAGGAAAATATAAGTAATTCTTCAATTATCCTTAGACTAAAGTGTAGTCATTAAATTTTTTTTAGAAAAACATTAAAATGAAATATAAGTAAAACAAAGTTTGGTATTAGACTGACTACAGAAAGATAAAAGTAATCTTTAGCTCTACCATCATTGAAACGACGCTGAGGCAGTTAAAAGAACGAATCACTGGTTGTAGGCCAACCTACACCTGCTTACATAGCACAGTAGACATACAACGTTTTTGCCCCATCTCATTATTATTATTCTGCTATGCCTACTATAATAATACGTGTAAAACATGCTTCAAAGAAGTCACAGTCATCTGAGTTATGATGCAATCAAGATATTTGTGGTCAGTGAAACTCAGTGTCTGCTAAAATGAGAAATAATGGGTAGCATTGGAGTCACTATCTGCTGTTTCGTGATACAATAGCCCTTGTAAGTAATTGCTATGACAATTTTCATGTCACAAATTCCATTCTTTAATGTCTAGAGGTGGGTTGTTGCAACTGGAAATGCCTCATTGCAACACTCCCCAACAGCAACAAAACTTTTACTGCTCTCACCTCAGATTAAACACCTGCTCTAGCAGTGGCTATGCTGTAACGGCACTAACAGTTCCATTTGGAACCGTCTCGTCAGGTCATTACAATGCAAACAGATCCGTAAAAATAATTATGAAATGCATGTATTCAAAAGTATAGAGAATCAGGTTTGGTTTGGCATAATAATAAAATCAAAGATAGGCCAAACTCTGATATCTTGCACAATAATCAAAATAAGTTATTGAGTCTAACTTTGGTTTATACCAATACACAGAAAAAAATCACTCTCATTCTTTACAATTCAAGGCATCGGAATATCTTTAAATAGAAACAATGACACATTCGTTACAATGAATGATTTCAGCAGAACTGAACGCCAGATACGCAACAAATTGCCACAGTCAAAAACAGATTCATTGCAACTGCTTCACATGACAATGGCTCCATATGGAACCATGACAATGGTTCCGCAATGTAACTGTCTGGCATGCCTCTAATAAAATCAAGAATATTGAAAGAAATACTAGTTCCTTTTTCACTATCAGTGAAGCAGCACTTCCCCCTTTCAATGAAAGAACTCATAAGAGGGTCAGTGGGTTAAACAAGTCACCTAAAATCTAAATGAAGAAAAACAAATAAACATGTTTTTTAGAATTTGGGGTGGGTTTTGTTGTTTTGTTTTTTTCCCATGACCTTTATCACTCTTACATTTTTTCCCTTCAATCTTCAATGAAATCAGGTTATGCTAACAAATTTAGTTCAGATGTGAGATACCTATTTTAATTTTTAATACATGAATTTTTAATATTACTTACATTTCATTATTTATAATACATGTGAACCTGTTAGTACATGACGAACAATAACTGACAAATTAAAATTGAGAGATCCATGTTCTGAAAACCAAATGAATTAACCTATAAAGAAAACTAACTATTCTACTCCAATGCAATGCATACATGCTCAAACTTCATTACAAAGTGTTAATGTAATTGGATAGTGTTATGCAACAAGGAAGTCGCCCACATTTTAACTAAAAGAGGATTGACATTTGTAAAATTATGAGAAAACACCAATGAAAAAATTTACTATTAAAATCTCACATTTTTAAAATGATTTTTCTTCTGAAGAATTATATTTTTAAAGAAGATAATAATTACTTAGAAGAAAAATAGTAAACCGAATTTGTACCAAGAAACCCAATTTTTAATTTAACGCTTTGTTATAACTGTTCTCTCACCATAAGTGGTGAGTGGGTTGGTTCCTTGTTGCAAATCACTGTCCATTTTAATAGTATATTTCATTCATCTCTTTCAAGTGATTATTTATTATAATTACCTCATTAAATACAGCAGGATCTAAATCTCCTATGATTTCTAGAGCTCGTGGTTCACTGTTCGCAGTAAAATGCATTGGTCCAGTAGCTTGTTGTTTCTTCTTTTTCTTAGATTCTTTTTTCTCTTTCTTTTCTTTCCTCTCTTTTTTCTTTTCTTTTTTCTCATCTTTAGCAACATCTTTTTCTTTATCTTCTTCATCACTTTTCCCATCTTCACCCTCTGATTTCTGCTTTACAGGTTTATCAATTAACTTTTTTGGAGGTTTCTTAATAGTAATTGGCAAAGTACTTGCAGAGGTGTTAGTATTCTCATCATTGGAACTAAGTCCATCTTCCACAATTGCTGCTGTCAACGGAACTTTTTCTTTAGACGTATTATTTTTTTTCCTTTCTCTTCTTGGCTTAGGAGCTCCATTAACCTTTGGTTAAAAACATAGAATTAATTAAACAAAACTAAGGGGAAAAAAAAAAGAAGAAACATTACATATTAACCATCATTTTTGAGGTGCAGTAACAACTGACCTGTCTACCAGTTTTTGCAGAATTACTAGCACCATCCATTTGTCGCTGCAAAATTCTCAACAAGTAGTCAGCTCTCTGCTGTAAATGTTTAGCTTGAGGTTTTTTGTCTTCATTAGCTAGAATTTTGTCAGCAATTCCTAATGATGGATCCATTTTAATAGCTTCCCAAGATCCTAAACCATACTGATAGACACCTTCCAGTAATCGTGAATCATCAACAATAGTCCAATCAACGTCAAAATTTGCTGGTTTTACCCTTAATTTAAGAGAAAATGGATATTACTTTTAATATCTCTGCTTGTAATAATGTTGCAAGTATAATATGACTACTTATTACACATACATACCAGCAACACTTGGCAGACTTAAAACACTTAAAAACTTTTTAACACTATACACAATATTAAAGCATATAAAAAAATCACAAAGTTTCATCTCGTGTGTGAGACTTCATCAGGTGACAAGAAAACCATTTTCAGGTATAACATTTGATTCAAAGATCTTGTGTTAATGTAGAAATTGGGAAGAAGAACAAAAAACTAAAATTATAGTGTAGTTCATTGACAGGAAATATCACACCAGGCATGGACAACATCTAAATGTGCAAGGTAAAAACCTACTAACAAAAGCTCTTTGTGAAACAGTGAAATCTTTAGGAAATAAAAAAGCCCAACATGATCAGGGAAACGGGTTATGACAGCCGATTGTCGGCAGGACCAACCCATGGAAGTGACTGCTGGTAAGTCTTCATTCACATTATTACACTATAATATTCGAAGCATCAGAAACAAAAAATCCAAAGTTGAAATTCTCCTTGATGAATATAAATCATTAGATGTATTAGCATTAACAGAACACTGGTTAAAAGAAGAGGAAATTTAACCTTTTTACCTAACAAACTATAAATTAGTAAGCTACTACAGTAGAAAACACAAAATGGGTGGAGGCTCATGTATTTATGTTAGGGCAAATATAGATGCTGAACCACTAACCAATTTTGATCATTTAAACTTAGAGGAGTATTTTGAATCATCCATAGTAAAAATTAAAACCTATAAAATGATTATAATTTGTATATATAGAAATCCAAGTAGCAATCCACAATATTTAATAAAGAACCTCGAAATCATTCTAAATAGTCTCAACAAAAGAGGATTTAAAATCATAATTTAGGAGACATAAACATAGACTTCCTTTCAGATAGCAAGGAAAGAGAAGACTTTGAAACAGTAATTCATACACATGGCCTTAAAACTATGGTTAGTGAACCCACTAGAATACATAAGNTCCACTAGAATACATAAGGATAGTAGATCACGCATCGATCAAATAATCCTAAACACAAAACAGTGGGACACTAAGGTAAAAGTATTTGAAACAGGTATGTCTGATCACAGAGCCCAGCTAATATCAATTAATAATAATTTTATTCAGAATACTAAATTGAAACAAAATAAACCAATCTATAAATATAAAAGACAAATAAATGAAGAAAATCTGAATTACTTAAACTATCTATCAAAAGATTAAACTATCTATGGTTTAACATGTATGGAATGAATGACATTAACTTAGCATACAACAAATTCAAAACACCCTCACCCATTACTTTAATGCTGCAATACTAATTAAAAGATCAAGAATTAACAAACAAATGAATAATGAGTGGGTCACTAAGGGCAACCAGATTTCTAGTAAAAATCTCAGACATCTTTCTAAACTGGTAAAAGAGAACACTGCATCTAAAGAACTTACAATATATTACAATAACTATAAAAGAATTTATAACAAAGTAATAAAGGTAGCTAAAAAAATGCACACGGAAAGAAAAGTTGCTAAATCCATAAACAAATCTAAATCAATATGGAATGTCATTAAGACAGAACTTGGAAATCCAAAACATGAATATAACTACGATATAAACAATTGTGATGATAAATCAGGTCACACTAATAATAATAAAGCAAATAGATTCAATAATTATTTTACTAGTCTAGCAGGAGACCTGCTAACTCAGCTTACGCACCAGTCTCAAACTTATACCAGTGCCTATAATATAAAACAATCGATCTTCCTTACACCGACAGATGATAAAGAAATAAATAATATTATAAAAAACATGAAAAGCTCCAAATCGGTCTCCCTGGATGAGTTCTCTAACTATTTAGTTAAGAAATGTAACTGACATTTAGTTAAACCACTAACCTACCTAATTAACTTATCATTAAGTGCCGGAGTTTTTCCACAACTTTTAAAAACAGCAATAGTTAAACCCATTCATAAAAATAGTCCCCACAACATAGAAAACTATAGACCAATATCTCTACTTTCCCCATTCTCAAAAATTTTTGAAAAAGTAATGCACAGCAGATTAACTCAGTTTCTTAACAAAAACAAGATACTAAATAATTTCCAGCATGGTTTTCGCAAAGGGAGATCAACTGCAAAAGCAATCAATAGATTTCTTGAAGACATCTATACAAAATTAGATAATAGGGATAAATGTGTTGGTGTCTTTCTTGATTTATCAAAAGCCTTTGATCTTGTCAACCACGACCTCTTACTTGAAAAACTCAATATTCTTGGAATTAGAGGAGTTGCATTTAAATGGCTAGAATCATATTTAACCAATAGGACACAACTAGTAGAGGTTAGCAAACAAAATACCATACACAACAAATAGAACAAGAGCGATCTGACCTTAAACAGGTGAGCATAGGAGTACCTCAAGGATCCATCCTAGGACCATTATTTTTCCTAATTTACATAAATGATTTAGGGAATATTGTAGAACCATCAACAGATATAGGACTAACACTATGCTGATGATACAAGCATACTGATTACTGGAAAAAACATAGCTGAGTTAACTAACAACCAAGAAAAATTTATCGAGAAAATTCTTCTATGGTTTGAAAATAACAGACTTATAATCAATGAGAAAAAATCAGTTGCAATAGGATTCCATCATAAACAAAACAAAAATGCTTATTTTCCAGACATAACAATAATAACAACAAAATCAAGTATGTACAGAAAACAAAATTTCTAGGTATATGGCTAGATGAAAATCTAAATTGGAATACGCACATTGACCAACTCACTAAAAAGCTCAGCAAAATCTGTTATACCATTAGAACCATTAAACTGAGTGTAAATAAAAACACTCTTAGGACATTATATTTGGCCTATTTTCATTCACTATTAACTTATGGTACACTCTTTTGGGGGAACACACCTAAATCAAAAAGAATCTTCCTCTTACAGAAAAAGGTTATCAGAATCATCACAAATTCATCCAGTACATCTAGCTGCAAACCTCACTTCAAATCATTACAAATACTTTGCCAGGTATATATATCCTTCAAACAAAAAGAACATCCAAAACCATAAAACTAATGCAATGATACATGAACACCAAACAAGGAACAACTCAAATCTTCACAAAACACATCATAACACTAAACTATTTGAACAGAACCCTAACTACATAGGAATACAACTGTATAACAGACTTTCCCAAGAAATCAAAACTTCCCAACACTTTAACAAACAAGTACTCAACTTTTTAATAAATAAATGTTTTTACACAGTGAATGAATTCTTATTAGCAGAAGCTTCCTGAAAAATGTATGGGTATTTTGATAATGTATATGTGTATGTAAATATTGTGTATAGTGTGATATAGATAAGTAGTGTAATAAAGAGATTTGTAGACATAGAGATAGGTGGAGCATATAGATATAGATATGTATGTAGTTTGTGTATATGATGAATCTATCTAAAGTGAGTGTATAATTATTGTATGAAATTAGTATACAATTATTATAATACCATTGTACAAACTGACGTGTCCCATATCATGCAATTGTAAATTATACTTATGGACAAATAAATATTATTATTATTATTATTATAACATGGCAAACGACTACTGCCACAGCAAGGCGAGGAGAAAGTATCTTTACTTGGTCAAGGAATATAAAATGTACAGATGTCCAAACAAACCCATCAAAAATTATATACCAACTGGCACGTTATATCAAGCATGTAGTGTCCCCAAAATTCATTAAAAAATTGTCCTTTAGAATCTTTGTGGCACCCATAAAGTCACCTGCTCATATATATTCCAAATTTTCACACTACTATTCCATTGCACACTAGCTTTTCCATTGAAAACAGCTTTCAATTCATTAAGAAAATTCATGATTTATAGGTCCTGCAAGAACATATAATTGTTTCTCCAGAGGATTTCTTCTTGTTCAACTTGATACCCATTAGTCTGTGTATCTTATCTAGATTGCAAAATATGTACAACAATCCCATTAACCACATTCCACAACTTGAAATTGAAATTGCTCTCAACTTGATTATTTATTCCACACACTTCACATTTAGTGACAATATTTTTCACAAAAAGGTGTACCTATGGCAGGATGTGTCTCACCACTGATTGCTGATAATGAGAGATTTAGAATCTACTTGTCTCAGTATTATTGATTTTGAACCATATGTTTACTTTAGAAAGTTGATGTCATCTTATGTTTTATTCCTAACAACAAACTAGATCACGTGTCACAAGTCTTTAATAATTACAACCAAAACATTAGATCTACAGTGGATAAAGAGACCAATTTATTAATTTTCTGTAACAGAATTAAATTAAATTATTCAAACTGATTTGAAAACTAACTGCTATCATAAGCCCACTTACTCAGGAACAATTTTTAATTATTTTTCACATCATTTCATAAATTTATTAAGATATGATCATTTTCTCTCACTGATAAAGATATAAGGTTAGCAGATCCTAAATATTATGTAGAAAATCTTAATAAAATTAAAATCATCCTTACTGCCTTTACTATCCCACTATACTCATCAATAAATACATTGATAAGTGGGTCAATTGTTTTAATTATGGTACCCAGTCCAAAAACAATGATGGTACAAGTAAATCCTGCATATTACTTTCCCTACAATGCTAAGATCTCCCCTCGACTAAAATCTTATTTCAATAACATAAATTATAATGTATTCTATCAAATTGAGAATAAATTGAACTATATTATCATATCACACAAAGATAATAACAATGTACTACCACACAAATTCAATGTCAAGACTGTGAAAAATGTATTGAGCTGACTAAAAGAGTATTGGAACAAACGACTAAAGAAGATAAAAGTAATATGAAGGCATTGAGACTTAATAGTATATCGGACCATAGAATTAATACAACCATAACATGGATTGGGATAATGTTAAAATTTTAGATATTGAATCATGTTGTTTTAAAAGAATTATGTCAGAAATGTTACATATCAAATCTCAATCATATAATGAATATGCAAAATGATATGAATAATTTACCAGATTTATTATACCATGCTTTCTAAATAATACAATAGTGTTTTATAATATTATAATTGTTGTTGTTACAACAACCTTAGTTGTTTTTAATTATTACATAATATTGAAAAAAGTATATCCTATACTCATAATATTTGCTCACGTGTTGCACATTTCTTTACTGAGTGTATCTAATCTTAAATAAAGCCGTGTGTGTAACTGATTCACTGACTCATTCACTCACTGATTGACATATCAGAATGAAAAACTTACTTCTACTAGTCATAGAAGCATAAAATTTATTCTCGCAGATAGAGAATAGCAATTTATGTTAAAATTTTGAAAATTTAATGTTTTAAATACATTTTTTGGTGATTTAATATTATGTAAATCAAACGAGCATTAGCTTGTGGATATGCCATGAACTTGCCAAAGCCACCTTGAAGGTTTACAAAAATATAGTAGAATGGCGGTGAACGTAAGAAGAATCGTATTGGGATTTATCAAAGGATAGTGCAAGTTATTTAAGGTTTTATAGACATGTTGAAGTATTGTGTACCATATGTGTTTAACTGTTTTGTCTCTTTGGGTAAAAATAAAAAGACAAAAATCAGATCTTTGAGAACATATTTGAAACGACATCTGAAGAATAACAATGACAAGTTGCCAAACGTAATTGTAGTGAAGCTTTACCTGTCGAAATAACATTTATTCATTAATGTGTCGGATGTGTTTTTGTGAATGATTAGCTCAGGTTCGTATTTGTAATTTATTTACATTGCAAATATGTTATTATTTACATTGCCAAACTTAGTTTTTGAATACTTGAGATACTTATAAGGAATGTATCATTTTCCTAGACATATTTGATATTACTTGGATTTTTTTTTTTTTTTGTAGTATTGAGATTGAATTTCATTTTACAATCTTTAAAAGTACAAATACTAAGATCATTATAAATGATATAATGTTTTAATTTTTTCAATAAGACGTGGTCAAGCTAATTCATGTATACAGCAGGCCATGAAAATTTGTATCAATTCATTGTAAAAGTTTGTTTACGTTCTTAAATAATAACGTTATAGGTATAAAACAATAATATATACTATGTAAAAGAATGTTAGGTTATTTTTATATTTCAGAACAATGTTTTATGATCAACTTTAAACGTATTTATTAATTTTTCTATTACATTTCACTTTTTCTGAATCTCTTACAATACATGCAACAAGGAACCGTATTTGCAATTTCAGTTCATAGCAAAGACACTCGGAGAAATACAGTGAGTATATTTTTCTTTATTTATGTGATTTTAAGGCTAATTTACCTATTAACAGGGAATGAATGTAACATTACTCAAAATTTGACATATTTTTTTAAAGAAGATTGGTTTCCAGCGTCGACAAATTAAAGTGCGTACATTAAATTCAAGAAAGTGAAAAGGGTGTTCCATTAATTGGTAATAATTAAATCAATGTTACCTAGTCCACTGGCAAAACACAAGTAACAGGCATAATTTATTTCATTGGCATAGGCATTGGTAATGTTGGTATGCATGTACCAACAATTTAGAAAAAATAGGTTGGCATGTTTGCACGAGACAGATCTGAGGAATACCTATTTTTATTTGAAAATAATTCAAGATTGTATTTACATACAATAAATCAGGCATTTTTCTCTATATTTTTATTGCTATGAATTATACGGTGCAGCCAAAACCTATTTTCAACTTTTAGATGAAGTGTCACCTATGTACACAGACACCCACACACACACATTGTATAATTGCTTCAGAACGCTTCTAAGTCTTAGAATATTCGAATATTATAAGTCTTGCAATTGTGCATTTTCCCTTTGAACTTTTCTCTTAGTTTACTTTTAAAATCTAATTCAAGTTATCAAACATATGTTTCTTGAAAGTATAAAGAAGTATTCTATGACTTTATATTTGGCAATATTATATAAATTTGCAAAATTTATTCTAATTGCCATTGCATTTTAAAGATAATTATACCTGATATATTTCACTCCCACACTACGGATCTCGTGGTGTAGGTGAAAAGAGTGAGCGACGATATCAGGTCTTACTATAAGCCCTTTGGACACCTGCATATGTTATAATCATCAACCAAGTAAGACATACCACCTTCTTGCCTTGCTAAGCCAGTAGTCATTCGCCATGTTACAGCTTGAAATGATTGTCATCTGATAAAGTCTCACACGAGACAAAATGATGATTTTGTGTGTTTCAATAAAGTCTTTCAAGTCTTTGTGAAGTGTTGCTGGTATGCACATGTAATAAATGAAGAACAAAAATTGACAGTAAACAAGGTCGTTTTATACTTACAAGAAAATGGTTACATCCAACAAACATTTTTCACACAATATGAAATTAAAGCTGTACCTTTCTTTTACTTCAACTGATCAAATAAATAAATAGATAAATAAATGAGTCACTCAACCTCCGTTAAAGGGGGGGGGGNAACTTACCTTGCATCCAAAACCCACTTCTTCCTTTCTTCAGTTTCAGTAGGCAATAGTACATCTAAGGCTTCAAGTTCTTTTTCACATGCCATTAGGCTTTTGGCATTGACTGGAACACCTCCAAGTTTGAATGATGGACCACGAGGCCTTTTCTTTTGACCTGAATGGCAAAATAACATTAAGCAGAGATATAATAACAACATATAAAATACAGTAAAATTTTACAGATCTTCAGGTGTACCTGGAGTACTGCTATCTTCATTTGGCGTCTCATTCATTTTATTAGCTTGCATTTCAGTCATTGCTAATATACAGCGATCTCGTAACATTTCTCCAAGGCGACGCAACTCTGGTAGAGGTTTTTCTTGCAATTCTGCATCACAAGCCACAGCTTCTAACCTAGAAACACAAAATAATTAATTTAAAACTTTTTCAAAGGCCAAAACAAAGCGTAGCAAAACATATACTACTTATCAACATATGCTGCAAAATCAAAGTTCTCCCTCTAACAATTTCCAAAACCAGTTAAGAAGTGAAAGAATGGGTAAGTTGAATAAACAACGAGGTAAAACTGAGTACAGTCAAATCTCAGAATAACAGTCTGTCGTTTGGAGTGCTTTTCAGTTTTATGTACATATTTTGTGTGCCCACTGACATTCCTTTCTTTATAATGCAAAGATGTTTCACATTTGTTAACTCAAACTACTACATTATTTTGTAGTAAATTTGCAGGTTTCATGTCATTTTTCAATTGTTATTCATTTTTGATCTACAATCGGACGTACATTTTTAACAATATGGATTTCACATATTATTCTGAGCATAGCCCTCTATACTTTAGTCGTGGCCTGAGAAAGACAACACTGTATTATCTGTCAAAGGTAGTCCCACAGGTGGCATGTAGTCTGGAACAGTCTGAAAGCAATATTACAAAAATATAAGGTTAAACTAAACTTACTGCCTAATGATACAAATTTATGATAGTTTGAGATATATCACCGTTAGTTAGATTTTAGAAACTATTTTTACCTAAAACTGGCAGTGATTACGTAAGGACATATAATACAATACAATTAACGAAACGTTTTTGGAGAAAATAGGCTATTGCGAGTCTAAGAATCATTTAACATATAATAGCACAATTTTTAAAATAAAAAGTCTGGAATGAACCCTTACTTCCACATTCAAAATCATCCTCTAAAATGTAGTAAGTGCACACACACATTCCTTACATTTACACACTTAATATTGACACATATCATACTTAAAATAAAAATAATTTTCAGAATAACAATTAACTGAATTAAGAATTCAACATCGACATATATGGTCTTATACTTAACTGCATACTTCATCCATATCTTCAGGTCATTGCAAACAGACAACTAAGTATACAAGGAAAGGTGGGGTTGCGGTTATAAGGTATACTGTCATTTATGATTTTCATCATTTTTCTGAAGGAACCTTTTTATCCGTTTAAAAAAAATAAAATAAAATATGTCCACATAAACAAATGAAATAGCTTGATGTTACCTCTAATAATATAATTTTACTGCACTGAAAAGAGTTATTAAAGATATCACACCGGGATTCACAAAGACTCAACAAAAATTTTCATTTTAGGTAATAGAAATATGCTTCTCATATTATCGCATCAAACAATTACTGTCTAAATCACGAATTCCTCGTTCCACTATTCTTCAATCCAGTACAGATACGAAAACGCAAAGTTATTACGACAATGTGGGACACGACTAGAAATATAGAAGGCTATGCTCAGATCGTTGTTAGTAAAACATGTTTTAAGAGTAATTTCTTTTGTTAGTATATTCATAGCTTCATATAAGTATTCTGCTCACTGTTAATACTGCTCATTTTCTAACAAACCTCATGATTATAGATCCCATGATCTCATTTTTTTAAAATAACATGTACGAGAGACTAGTGTTTATTTGACATAAAACAGTTAGTGGAAAATTTACCATAAAACAACAAATAAGCAAGTATCACTGATTCTCCAAGTCTGCTAATTGTATATTTCAGAACATCAGTTAAAAATAAGTTTTTATTGCATCTTCATTTACCCCAAAATATGGCATGTGATATTTTGAATTCACATGAGTTGTTGGATACAATATTGTAAAGGCATGAAAATTTTCCTTTATTTTCCTGTCAGGGCTAGAATACTAAGATGAAATTTGCATCACATAATATGGATTATTTTTTTCACCAAAATTACATTTTAGCATTAAATTCTTTTCAAAATAGAAATAAATTTAATTTAATTAATTTAATGGCATACTTTATAACAACATATCAATGTAGTAAGATATTCTTACTTCAATATATTACATCACCTTTATTTAAAACTTTTATTAGGCCAAAAGCCACTGATGTATTATAGATAAATGAAATGTGCAAATTTAACTGAGAGTGAACAGCCAGCTAGTTAAGTTTTTCAATAGCCAGAGTCATGTAAATTTGAGAAGTTCTAAAGTAGTTTTATACATGGATGTTTTATAGAACACACAGCATTACCTTACTCCACATTTACATGAGTTTCAGGTTTACCCTAGTGCTTCGCCTTTTTAAATTCAATAAGTAGTACTGTGAAAGAGGAGTGAAGAAATATCACACACTAATTTAGAACTTCAAGGTAATGAACTTTACGAATATTCTAAGCAACCAAACTGATCTTCAAGCAAGAGCAAACAGGATTAATGATTCTAAATAAAGTTTCTTCAAATAAAACACACCTCTTTAAAGGAGCAGGAAACTTCTTATAACTTTTAACAAATCTTCTGATTTCTGCATCTGTAAATCCTTTAATTACTTCACGGGGAGTGAGAGGTGGTCTTCCACGCCTTCGAGGACGCTCATCATCACTACCACCATCAGAAGATTCAGATTCTTCATTCCTCTTACGCTTTTTCTTCCCTTTGCCCTCTCCTGGGAACAAATATTAGCTTTCAACCATCAACAATACAAAATATAAAAAATTGTGATGTCAAGAACAAAATACTTACCATCGGTATCAGAGTCATTTATTTGTTGTAGAGTCTTCCGACTTCGTGGAGGTAAATATAAATCATCCATTTCTTTCTGCCTTTCTTCTTCTTCCACTTTCTTACGAATTGTCTCAGGAATGATTTCATCCTATTCCAGCATTGAATAATAAGCTTTAAATATTTCCACTGAATTGATTTGAGTTTTGAATAAATTTTTATCCCTACTTGTCAAGTAGAAAAAAAAAAGCAGTGAACATGTATTATTATTTTAATGCACAAGGGTGCTGAAGTGAAGAAGAAAGGAATTCCAATTAATTTTCAGGGAAGAATATAAAATAAAATATTGAATGAGTGATGATGACCACACACTCCACTTACGCATTGTTCCTTAGAATCAGTTTCTAAAGCTCTTGCTCCCATCAACAACAACTGCTGATCCTCTGGAGGTGAGAGGATAGATAATTTTTTTATGAAGATTCTTTGCCAATGGAATTTTGAAACTTAACATTTAGACCTACTCTTCAATAGGAGTATAAACAATCGTTATAACCAACAGTTCAAATTTGCAGCATATGTTCATCAGAATCCTTCTCATCAAATTCATGTGCCTAGTCACAAAAATAAGCCACCACTGGAAGTTCTCATCTGTCCATATTTAAGTCCAAATTTTTGTCCATCTGGTATGAATTTTTTTGCTGTACGTATTTTGTAAATGCCATATTATTGTAAAGGGGTACTATACCTTCAAAATTAACTTTCATCATTATTCTTTCCTGTGTTTTAATTCCTTTCATTGCCAATGTAATATTACATATGTATAAAAGTTTTGAAATGTTTATGAAGAACTAGTTAATATAGATTTTCCAAAAAAATTCTTAACTTATAACTGTTTATACCATTTTCATTCTCTCAAATATTTAATCTACGGTAGAACCCCTGTTAACTGGTCTTGGATCAACCTGTCCTCCAATTACCTGACATAACTCATGAAATGTTTTTTTTCTCTCTTTCAGCATAAAAAATTTGGCAAATACCGAATCAAACATCAATTACTTGACAGGCCTTTACTGGAAAGTTCCTGGTAAGTAAACAGGATGATGCGGCGTTAGGTGTGCAATGTGTTGGTGTTGTGGTGGGTAGAACAGGAGAGGGGGAGGGAGTTTGCATGTTTGATTCCCCTCTTGCTTCCGAGTCTATTTTTCTTAGAATCTATGAAGCAATATGTACGTATATCTATTTTTCTAGTAGCCTTACCAATCTTTTTGTGTTCATTTATATATGTACATATAGAGTTGCAATGACATCTCATTTGCTTGTTTGTTCATGATAACCTGACAAAATTGTAGGTTCTTTTCAAACAAAAATCAATTTTTCACGAGAACCTTGAATTAACTGGCCGAACAGGTAACTAGCCAGTGTTCCAGTTCCTACCAGATCAGTTAAGACCTTTGGGGTTCTACTGTACTTATCTTATAAGCTATCAAAAATTTATTACGTTTTGTAATGTTTATTATGCTGAATTATAAATTTTATTTCATGACCTTCACTGGAGTATGTGTGTGACATCCATACAATATTTTCCAGTAGATACTACCTTGGAAGATTCTGAAGTACTTTACATTGGAAATACAACTTGAGCCTTAATCACAACTCATTAACATTTTTTTCATTGGAAAAGAAAGAAATAAGTCCATCTCTTAAAAAATCAGACAAGTTTTTGCAAAAATTTTCCACAGAGAAATACAAGTAAGAAATAAAATATTGTTATAGAAATACAAATGAGAAATAAATATTGTCTGCAATTCTTTATAATACCAGTTTTATACTGGGAAAGTTTCAACCAGTCAAACCAAAAACATGATTACTTCATTTCCTAAAAAAACTAATTGAACTAGGTTGTACATCCAAAATGAAAATCAAGAATAAATTGATATCCCAAAATTACCCATTGATTTATTTTATCAAAGACATCCATAGGCCAGAAATTCAACATGTCTTTTATTGGTCACATTTGGTTGAAAAAGTGAAACATTCAAAATAAATTAATACATACAAAATACATACCCAATCTTTACTTTCTTCATCTACTTCTTCATGTTTGACTGGAGGAATATCTGCATCTTCATCTATTGCCACAAAGCTAGCAACCTTGAAGGCAGACAAAAGTTCATCTCCAACAGTAGCAGGTGCTTCATCTCTTGTCTCAGCTCTCCGCAATATTTCATCAATATCACACTAAGTAAAAAACATCATTTTTGGTTAAATTCTAGCTCTAACTTGGGACAAAACAGTCTGTCACAAGAGCTCTCATCTTAATTGTTTATAATACTTCACACACAACAAAAACCCCGCTTTACAAGGTCCATTTTACAGACAATTTACAATAAATAGCTGTACAAATACCAGAAATGAAGTAATGCTTGAAGTATTTCAAAGATAAACAAATGGTGGGTAATACAGTATTTTGTAAACCTATAATAGGTTTTTAAACTTCAACCAACCAGAATAAGTCACAACAGAGAAAAGAACACTACCATGCACACTATTTTACCATGCTACTTGACTCAAGAGAACACAGTCATCGCAAATAGTAAGCAAAGATTCCACTAAGAGTGCGCTAGTCAATTTGTAAGTCACACTGAAAAATAAAGCTAGCTTGAAAATTTCCATAAAATTTGCTCCAAGTATGGTGTGTATGGCTCAAAAAAGTATGAAAAATGAACCGATTAAAGCGAGTTTTAGTGCAACTCTCAGATTCTTCAGAGTAATTCTCATAATTTAAAAAACCCTGCTATAGGACTAGTTTTAATTAAGTACTATTTACGTACTGTAGGTTCCTCATCACCATCTTCCTCATCTTTAAACAACTCCTCAGCACCAAACTTCAAAATTGCAGTCAACTCTTCCTTATTGAATGGTGTCGTAGAACTCGAAGATTTTTTATCCAAGACAGTGCGTCCTGTAGTGTCCATACGTTGGATAACTAAGTGATCTAAAACCATTTTTTGTTTTGCTTTCTCAACAATTTCCTCTTCAACAGAGCTCCGAGTGACAAGTCTATATATATTCACCTACTCAAAAGTTAATTAGGTATATGTCATAATGTTGAAAAATGGTACGTCAAAATATGTAAGTGGCAAGTTGCAGGATTCAGTCTTACCTGATTTTTCTGACCAATTCTATGAGCTCTTGCTTGAGCTTGCAAGTCATTCTGTGGATTCCAATCTGAGTCAAATATGATAACTGTATCTGCAGTCGCTAAATTTATACCTAAACCTCCAGCTCTTGTAGACAAGAGAAAACAAAAATCTGGGGAACCATCAGCATTGAAATGATCTAGAGCTTGTTTGCGGACCTCTCCCTTAATACTCCCATCTAATCTTTGGAATGGGAAATGCCTTAATTGTAAATATTCTCCAATAATATCCAACATCCGAACCATTTGTGAAAAAATTAACACACGATGACCAGTTTCTTTCAAACGTATCAATAATTTATCCAATAAAACTAATTTTCCAGAACCTCGAATCAACTCCTGAAACGATAAAAAAAGTACTAAAGCATTAACATAAAAATAATTTACTTATCATATATTATACAAGTGTACTATGCACTGGTTTAGTCAAAATTATCATAGAGCATAATCGCATGGGGATGCTCCTGAGGAAATCAGACTAGATTAGTGGATTGGATACTAGAAAGAACACTAAAAATCTCAATTAATGCAATTTAAGAATTTGTTACAAAGTTTAATGGAAGCTTTCATTTAAAGAAGCTATATTATTTGGCATCAATCAAGCACAACATTAGATTTTTACTGAATAAATATGAAAAAGTAAAGCATTAAAGAAAGAAAAATATAAGTTTTTTAGGTAAGAAAGACAAAAAAGCAATCTGTTAAACGCTATCCATGTATTTAATGAGTTGCCAGCAAAACTGAAAACTAGCATTATAATATAAAAAAATATTCATAGATAAAAATAGTAAAATCATGGTTAATTGATTTTGAGGAACACTAGAGTGATGTAAAGGATGAAACTAGTGTTGTATAGAAATGTAAATGATGCATAAATAAGGTTTGTGTATTTATCATTATTATTTATTTATATTTTATACCCTTCATTGGACCACCTTAGTCAATTTAATGAAAGGATTCTTTGGTTTCCTGTTAGCCCAATAATTCCTCATTCTCTCAGATCTTAACTTTCTTTCTTGGTCTGAAATTACCCTTCCTATTGTCCATTTGTTGATCTTGGTTTATAGTCTTGTTTTTTTTGTCTACAAACCCTTTGATTTTGTCTGTTTTGTTCTTTAAATCCTCTATTGTAATTTGTGGTTCTCTCATATCCCTCTTGAAATTGAATCACACTTTTTAGAAAGGAACTAAGTCAAAATTTACTACTTTTTCAGGATGGAGAAAAAAAATGATTAAAGTAATAAATAAAATAAAATTTATATTTCTTTTAAAATAATATTATAGATCATAATTACATGCTCACAAGAAGTTGACAAAACATTCAATCTAGAACCAAATATTAATATTTAAAAAAATCACACTTAATTCCTTTCCTTACTGTACATAGTATTTTGTCTCATCCAAACAAGAAAATATGGAATAAACATTTTATTGAACAAAAGTGAACATTATTATTCTTAACTGACTAGTGAATTTAAATTAGAGCATTCATCAACTTAAGGGTTCTAATGACCTTGATGTTAATGAGCCCTAAAGCTCCAAGAAAAAAAAAACATTGATGAACGTATTTATAAACGCTTAGGAGAAAGTTATGTTTGTCATCTTAACATACTAGTACTAATCAGTCATGTTCTGGGTTAGAGAATGTGAATGTGGGACCTGAAGCAATGTTCTCAAAAACCTCTTTAGCCTCTTCATAACTAATGTACTTTAGAAACTTCCGTAAGACTGCAATTTTGTTGGCATATACACCAACGGTTTCTTTGTTGGTTCTATGGAGAAGTTCGTTAAACTTCCTTTCCCCAGCCGGATCGTATTTTGAACAATGTTCTTGATGAATGGATTTTCCAAGGTATATGTGAACTCTTTGAACAATGACGACGTAAAATTCACTTTTCAATTCGAGGACATTTCAGTTTCTTCTTTTTGAAGTACTTGGGTCACCATCTGACAGAGTCAAGAATAGGGGTAATGGAATCCTGAAGTCTTACTAACACATTCTTCTCGCTGTTTAAAATAATTTCCATTGTACTCACCCTGTCAACCTTCTTAATAGCCAACTTAAAGGCTCAAAAGTCCCTACCACAGGGTAAAAAAGAGTGTCCTCGTTCAGGAAAAATGTGTTCAAAACTTTTGAACCTTCGTGAAGTGGTCAACGCAAGACAAAACCTAATCATAGTATGATTTCTATTTCACCCTGAGCAGACATCCAAAAACAAGTGGACAGTGTTTATTTCTTGAGGCACAAACTCTTTAAAATAATCATTTAGAAGAGAAAAAAACTTCATTGGCCTCCTTTTGAGCCTGGTCCTCAAGATACATGTAAAGCATGCATTTGTTCATTCTAAGATCGTGAATGCTAAAGACATTTATCCATAATTGCCTCATATAGAACACTTCCTATACTGGTAAATTCGGGAGGGAGAGATTTTGTACAAAATCAGAAGCAAAGCCAGTCACATTTTGGTTGACATGAGATGAAAGTATTGTCTCTTGTAGTTTTGTAAAATGTACTGCTTTTTTTATTAATGACCAAATCATGTTCAGAAGATTTTTTTGCAGTCGCATAGGTGTGGGTTTTTTATTTTAGCATGAAGTTCCACACAAGTGCTGCATACATCTATTTGAGGCCGTCCAAATCAGTACCTAAAGTTGTAAACAAAGTAGATTCTAAAACAGTCATATTTCACAGCTGTTTCCGGATGTTTTGCCAAAACCAAACCATGTAGCTTCTTTTTGCTAAGTTTAGAATCAAAATATTCTATCTCTTTTCCACCTGTTCCGCTATCGATAGTGTTCCCATTCAAACTGTTGATAAGGTAAAGAAATGCATTAAGTCTCTGTTCCTTTATTTGTCTTACTGTAAATAGCAACATACTGTTACTCCTGTAAGTAGACGCTTGACAAAGGTCCTTTCTTCACAGTTAAATATACCTATTCTTTATAAGTTACTTGGCAATGAAAATAAAAACGACAAATTTTGACCTAGTTCCTTTCTAGTGTGATTCAATTAAATACAATAGAGAAAAAAGGGTTTATTACATAGGCAATTTTCAACACATACCCTTATACGTTCCTCCTGATTTTGACGCTGCTCTGGATCAGCAGGTTTTATGAGAAAAGAATGATTGCAGCATTTCTTCAGTTCTATTACAATATTCAGGAATGATGAAGTAGATCCTTTTGTACCTTTCCTCAAGGCATTATAATTTTTTGTAAGTATCCATTTATAATACTGCTTCTGGAGTGATGTCATCTCAACACGAAGAATTTGTTCCACCTGTAAATTATTTATCTCATCATTTACTTAATTCCACATAGTAAGAAATAAATGTTATAATACTACATTTTAAAAGAAATCTACCAGTAATTTAATTTTTCTTAGTTCAAAATATTCTAAAGAGGAATTTCTCAAGAAGCCATTACATCTGGATCGGGATATAAAGAGATATTGAAAAAATAATGTAATCAAATCTAGCTAATGTAATGTTATTGTGGTATTTTCAACAAAAGAAAGTAAAAATATTTCTGCAGTACATATGCATTGAATAATCTTAATAGAATATTTAAATATAAAAGAATGATCCAAGAGAATCACTCAAGTGTTCAGAACCACTAAGAATGATTATAATTAGATACAATAAGTAAAACATTTCTAGTAATTATACCTTATTACCCAACTTGCTGAACAGTGGCATCTTAACTGTCATAAACTTGGTGATTTGGACAAAATATTGTTTTTCACTTCTTCATTAATATCCAGTAAAAATTTAACTCATTAATGTAGGTGGTTTAGTGGTGGTGTGTAAATTACAAACTTTTGTGTCCTTAATTTTCATTCTTCACTCATTTAATAAAGAAGATAACTTAATCCAGCAATATTTATGAAAACTTTGCTTTCGTTCCAGTTTTATTTATTTCCAAAAATTGCTACAAAACCTCCAATTACAAATAACAGACTGGCCAAAAACCAGGAGATGACTACTGCAAAGTTTTAAAAAAATGATTTGGGACTAGAGACATTAAATGTTAGAAGTGTATTTCAGTCATGTGCGAGTAAAAATCTGAATGATGCATTTTAAAGTTAGAAGATAGATGTAGCAACAATTCAGAAAATTAGATGAGGGATAACAGGATAACAGTTAACATACCAAGAAAAGAGAAAGGAAGTGAAAAGTATATGCAGACCTAAGAATGTGGGAACAAATGAGAATCTCTGAATTGCAAGCAGAACATGATAAAAGTACAGCCGAAAATTTTATAAAGAGGAGTCTAAAATAAGGTTAGGGTGTCAGCCAAAAAATGTGTTTTGAAAGAATAAGAGAAGAAAGGTCATGAGAAACGAAAAGGAAATATTGGAGAGATTGAGACAGTTCTTCCAAGAATTGTGAGCAGAGATGGGTCTAGTGCTGTTACATTCACAGATACCAGAAAAATGAGTGAACAACCACCACCTATTCTAAGACAAATGAAAAATAAAATACAGAATATAAAGAACAAGAAAGTCAGAGTGTAAAGAACATCATTGATGCCAGTGAAGATGGCATCAGTGATAAATTGATAAAATACTTTGGAGAAAATATGCTGAAAGTTATAAAAAAACTAATTGAACAAATATAGATCAAAGAAGAGATACCAGATGAAAGGAAAATGGCAATAATTTTCCCTATACACAAAAGATAAAATGATCTGCAATAATTATAAAAATAAAATCAATTCAATAATTATAAGCAGACTTCCAATTTGGTCTAAACTACCTTAAGTCTTAAAATGGAGTAAAAAGATGTATAAGCAGTTAATACCTCCAGAAAACACATAAGCCCCCTCCCGTTCAGGGTCTTAAATAATTATGTTCATCATTAAATTGCTTTAAATAAAAATAGAGTTAAAAATTGACAACATAAAAAATAAATAAGAAACTAAGTGATAAAGACATTTTTATTCATCAGATAAACATAAGAAGTCTTAATAAAAATTTTAAACAGCTACTGGTAAACTTAAAAATGTTAGCAATTAAACCTCATAAGAGTCTGTACATAAATTCCATCTAATGAAAGAATATCTTTCGATCACAGAGAGTTACAATTTAACTTTCACTAAAAATAAAGTCAATAAAGCTGATGGTGTTGCAATGTATGTTCTACAAAGTTTAGACATAGACATCAAATGTTATGAAAATTAGGGATAAAGCTGTATTTTGCAGCTTCTTTGTATTCTCCTCATATCTCCTTCAGTAGGAGTAGGAGTAAGAGTAGTAGTAGTAGTAGAAGGAGATAAGAAAGGAGAAGACAGAAAATTTTAAGGGAAAAAGGATAAAGCTTAATGGTCCGTATAGTGCTTGCTTTTACAGGCGAGTTGGCAACAACACAGACAAAATCAAAAATGTTAACAAAAATAAAAGAGAAATGTAATATATTTTGAAAAAAAAAGTTGTTTCTAGGTTAATGTAGTTGCACATTTCATGTTTAAAGTAATTTTCATTCTTGATTTGTCGTTTAGTAATTTATTAATTAATCCTTTATATTTTAATTTGGTCTGAAATTTAATAGAACATCCTTCCAAATACTACAATTATATTCAATATTTCTATAACCTGAAAACTGAATAACTGTCATCAAAACAGGGTCTCATTTTAGTATAAATATAAAAATACAAATTAAGGTAAAATTATTGACTTGACAATATTTAGTGAGCAAAACACTAGTTTCAACATGGAAACATATTGTGGATATTAATTGGTTCCCGAAAAAGATTAACATTAATGAAAGATCAAGATTTTAAAAAATACTGATATCCTCCAATATAGTTTGTATAATAAATATTTTTAGGAATTATTCTGATGAAACTAGACCAACTGGTTTGTGTAGTCACACCATCCTCTCAGTTGTATCAGAAAAATTACTGGACCAGATTACAGTCAACAATGAAATCACATTTTTTCAAACATGTTGAACAAACACCTAGTCTAAGTTTTAAATATTTAAGCTAAATCAAAACCTCACTAAAACTTTTTTAAGAGCCAGCTTAGATCTGACAAAAACTCTGGCATTTCCAGGTTAAGTTATAATAGTGACACCTGGAAGAGAGAATTTTTTTTTAAGTGCTCGGGTCCCCCCCCCCCCCCAAGAAACTGAACTATACCACTCAGCACAGACAACATATTTTTAATCATTTTTTAACAGGACAGATGCACACATTTCCCCAGTACCTTAGAAAAGTTACACTAAGACATGTTTAAATACCATGTTCTCTACTTAATCCCCAACATTCTGCAAGTATAAGCAGAATTTCAACAATTCAGTTCTTGGAACAAGAAGTTGATGACACTACAAGCAAAAGGTTTTAACGGAAAGACATCCTTGACTGCTTGAAAACATTCAAGTCACGGGTAAAACTGTAAATTAAACCATAGCTACACTAGAAGCAACTTCAGTCAGACCGCAGCAACTGCATAGATGAAATTTGTCAATAATAACTATTGAAGGTGACTTAAATAACTTAACTTGCCACATAAGTGGAGAAATGTTCTCATGAAAAAGACACCAACACATAACTTACTTTGGCAGGCAAAGATTTTTCAACATCCTTCTTCACTCTACGAAGAATGAAAGGTTCCAACTGCTTATGCAATTTAGAATAACCTTTCTGAGCTGAATTAGCATGATCTTTCTCAAATTCTTCCCATGATCCAAACCTGTAATATAAAAGAATAATTATTAATTAATATTTTAAATAATATATAAATATTTTAAATATTTCATATTTCACTTTTTATGAGTATATTTCCAGAGATTTAGAACTGTTCAAATTATTCTACTTATAATGGATACAGAAGAAAAATAATTATCCTTGGCACCTTATCACCATAGCAACAAACAATAATTTAACATTTTGATACAAGACACTCCAAAAATTATTTTTCGCACATGAAAACTGAAGGAAACAAACATACAAACAAGAAATTCATTAGCACAATCATATTTACATACAAAGGTAATACAAATTAAAATTAATCTATTTGTCAAAAGTAATAAAATAGAAATGGCTTACTTCTGGGGCATAATAAAATGTAGCAGACTCCATAATTCTTTCAAACTGTTTTGTAAAGGAGTTCCAGTAATCAGAAGACGGTGATTAGTATCAAACTCCATAAGAGCTTTATACAACAGAGAATCATCATTCTTTAGTCTATGAGCTTCATCAACTAACAAAGCTGCCCAGCTCACACTTCCCAAAAATACTTTATCTTTCAATACTATTTCGTAAGTTGTTAAAATAGCATTAAACTTCAATCTCTTGGAACTAGAGTAGCACCATTCATACTGACGAATCTGTTGGAAAATGAATAAAATATTATATACCTCAGGGAATCTGAAAAAAAATTGGATTCCAAGTAAATCAAACTCGCTTCCCGTAGCACTAGGTAACATGCAGGAAAATAATAGTATCTTCACTAAAAATCTACTAGAAATTTATATTGATAGACTTAGCAATTCTGTTTGAATTTTAATTTTCATCATATGTTTATATCACAAGTTCAACACATTCAAAATGAATTCATACATATAGTGAAACAACAATAAATGTGAGAACTCGAAATGGAAATTTATCTCTTTTTTTATGCAGGAACTCATATAAGTGAGAAATCTTTTCAAGAAGTTGAATAATTTTACATATTTATATTGAATTAGGATGGTTGCAAAACTAATCTTTTTTTTTTTTT